>CM028362.1:64624202-64747781 GCA_016624345.1 Platycodon grandiflorus
CACAAAGTTATGGCCAAATTACTACAAGTTGGTGAAATCTGTCCGTACGCGCGCTAGGGCACGAAGAATGGCGCACTAGGGCGCGCAACCTAGCTGAACTTTGGTCTATTTTCTGATTTTTGTCAAACTTCTGGTCGTGTGCGCGCTAGGGCGCGCCTGGGGTGTGCTAGGGCACGACCTGTGGTCCAAAAATGACTCAAAAGGGTTTCCAAAGTGTTCCTAAGTGATACCAATATGAACCCAACCCAAAACCAAGTTCGAAACAACTTCGGAACTCAATATAAACATCACATAACGTAACCCTAAATGCAACACGTCACGAACTCACATAACCACAAGGATTAATGTACACTTCAAGGCATACGAAAGACATGAAATCAATGTATAATCATGCAACATGCCTCCCCAATGAACTTACAAGTATGTCAAACATGATAGCAATGTATTAAGATTAATCTAACACACAAAGGAAGGACCGAGGGTATTACATTATATTTCTTCAGTATGTCCCAAAGTAAATATTTTATTTTTAATTTTGTGAATTTTTTCAAATATTTGTCTAAAATATCTTTACTAAGTGCAAGATGAAAAAAAAAATAAAAAAACCCAATAATATGATATCATTAAAGGATACTTAAAAAATTAAAAAATGTATAGAAACAGAAATGCATGTATTGACCACCAATAAAAAATACTTATTTTGAAACAAAAATATTATAATAAACGACTATCAATTTGTATATATTGACAATTTTTAACTTTAGTCAGACATTAAGTCAACAAACTTCTATATTTAATAATAATAATTTTTTTCAAAAATATATTAATTAAACACAAAAGTTAAAATGCACGGGCTCTATAACTAGTAGTTTGTATAGATGAGTTACAGAACTTCAATACAAAACATTTGGAGTTGTAACTTGACCATTAAATAAAATCATGGGAGAAATATTTCATAATTAGAATAAAAAACAAATAACTTTATTAGAATTCAAAAAATAACTTTATCAGAATTAAAAAAAATTAAACTTATTCAAAGTTTAAAAAAAAAAAAAACTACTTATTCAGAATTTAAAAAATAAAAACTTTTTCAGAAAAAGTTAAAAAAAACAATATATATTTTACACAAAAAAAAAGTCTTTTCTTTAAGAAAAATTAAGCCAAAACATCAAATACAATAAAAGAAAAAAAGGAGACATCATTTTTGGGTGGCAGACGTGGGAAGGGGGGGTGGTTTGCAGAAAGTTTCTAGGCTGGATGCCCCTTTTATGGAGAGTGTAGCACACACGCCCGTTAGGAAACAGCAGTGCATCACACGCTGTCTCCATTTTGCTGTCCAAAGTGAGAGGAAAATTTGCAAGAACGGGGTTCTTATTTGGGCACCAAAAGGAACCAGCAAATGTAAGAACCAACCCAATGTGAAGAACTACGTATTTGGGCTAAGAACTTGGTAAGAACCCAACATTGTGATGCTCTAACAGATGGTTTGGACACAGACACCACTTAGAGCACTTTCAACGGAGTCTCTTAAAGATCGCATAAGGGGAGCTTACAATCCAACAAAGTATCATTACAGTAGCTTGGGAGCTTAAATTTGGATTGGGTAGCTTATTTTACTTCCGTGCATAGCAAGGAACTTACAAAAAAAAAAGCAATCAAAACGATGCAGTTTAGGCTCAAAAGAGCCCAAAACGACGCCGCTTTTCTTCCGATTTTTTGAAGGAAAAAAAAAATTCCCTGCCAACAATACTGTAGCATCTGACATGTACTGTAGCTTTGGTTTTTTTCCTTGTTTTTGGTCATTTTCGACTATTTTTTAACCAAAAAAAATATTTTTTTTATTCATTCTATTAAAGTATACATTTTTCTCTATAAATAGAAAGTTGGTTTTCTTCATTTGGACGTCAAATTATTTGGTTACAAAATTTTTATGTGTTTTTCTATTTTTATATAAAGATATTAAATTAAATGGAGATAAAGATGGTGGGGTATGTAAAATTATTACAGTTTGTGCATTGTTGAAAGGGTGTTTTTGTTGGATAGATTAAATGGATAGCTTAATGGTATTTTTGTAATAATATGGTCAAAAAGGGGAGATAAGCTCCCCACATTAGGGAGCTTCGTTGTTCCTGCTCTTATAGGCTTATAGCCCGTTTAGTTGTGCATTTTGACCAAAATACAAAGATAAAAAATAATTTATTTACAAAAATTGCGACTTGTCTGACGACGGATATGTGGACAATAATAACAATGAAGTTAATGAATGAGTGCGACTTGTCTGACAACGTTACATTGGACCGATCCGTACGGTGAAAAATGATTCTTCTAGCCAACCCCAACTAATCGGACAATGGGACGAAAGCTGAGAGCCTCGGGTTCTCTTAACTTCATGTTAATTTTATGCAACAACTCCACGAAAACAGTCTGCAATTTCCTCAACATTGCTAAGAAGTGTTGAGTTAACACTAGTTGAAAAAGATGTTGCTTGTTTAGTTGAAAAAAATCAGATTAGTCAACCTTTAACTAGAATTACTCCCTAAGTTCTACCGAAAGAATTCACGTTTGAAAAGTCTAATAATTAAAGGATATATATATATATAGGATTAGAGTTGGTCATAATTATCTTACAGAAATATCTGAGCTTAAGATGTTTATAGGTATAATTTTTTAAAGTAGATTATTTAAATAAAACATTCTAAAATAAAATAGTGTACTCTTTGCCTAGAATGACGGGAGTAATAAATTGCTCCTCCGTTGAAAAGTCAATCACGTATCTTTCCAGATAACAACCAGGAAGAACCTCTGAAGCATTATCTCCCTTATCATGACTATGTGGAGAGTATCAAATGCTTCATCTAACCCTGGAGGAATGTGATTTTTCAGCGAAAAAAAACTAATATCCGATTCCATTTAGCCTAAACTGGATGAAGGTGGATAAGTAAATTAAACTCAATTTGTCTTTGAATTAATTTCAACTTATGTGGAATGACAATAAAAGTCAACATGTTGACAAGTCAACATAGTATTGAATTACTTGTGATACTTGCCCAAGTAATTTGAATTCAGCATATAATAGCCTATAAATATATATATATATATATATATATATATGTGTGTGTGTGTGTGTGTGTGTGTGTAGGGTAATCGACTGCAATTAACAAGAGAGGAGAGAAATAGAGGTAAGGTAGAACAACTTTGTGAAAATGTTGTTGGAAAAAGTGTGTTTTGAAGGAAATAATGAGTTATTTTCTTAATTAGTTATTTGTCAAAATGACAAATTGATTGTTGGATTGTGTTCTACTTCATGAGTACATTGAAATCATATATTCATTTGTCCAAAATGGTTGAGAAATGAATGAGATATTAAGGCTCAAAGTAAATGGGTTGGAAAAGGGAAATGTGGTTATCCCACATTGGAAAAAGATGGAAAAGTGGCAAAGTTTATATACTCCTACACTTTGGTAGGGAGTAAAATTGTGGTACATAGAGGCTCTCTCTCGCGCACAGGTGCGCAGGGGGGGTGCGAATCATGGACCGAAATAGGCTTCGGGCTACCGAACTCACATGCATGCGCGTCCTGCGGACACGAATGTAGCTCCGAAATAGCCTGTCCGCGCGAGCCCGCTTTTTGCGTTTTGTTTTTAAACCCACGAGACTTTGACTAATGATTTCAAATAAATCTGTAACTGCCAAGGATTAAAAGAGAGATATGTAACTGCCTTTGCATTATGAGCTAATTGATTGAATTTATTTCAATAATATCAGTTTTTATTCTCTTCGGTTTTTAATTTTGTGGCAGTTTTTATTCTTTTGTTTGAACTACAAATAGAGAACACAACAACACAGAAAAAAGACACTGATTTCCAGATATCCTCTTCTCTCCGATTCTGCATATTGAACAAATTTCCTTTGGCCTCCTGCATATTGCATTCGTGGTGATATTGTCCGAGCATCGCTTCAGTTCGCCGGAGGTTCTATTGTGCGGCAACCATCCGGTCGTCCGTTTCATCCTGGGAGGCAATCGTCCCGAGTAATCTCAAGCACAACGTGGTGAGGGGGCGAAATTTGTCTTAAGGAGAGTGTGATCTCACACGACTCGGACAACGACAAATCATCTTCTTCTCTTATTTATCTACTTGTTTTAATTAGTTTTCCTGTATTTCCTTTCATATTTGTAATACTTATTCTAACAAATGTATGTAACAAGGCCTCTCTCTCATTACATAAAGTATCCAGATGCTCTTTTGACACCCCCGGAGGGTCCGAATTCAGGTTATTTGGTGCTTCAAGATGAAGAATCCGAGACTTATTGCTGTTTTGGGTTGTGCAAAAACCGAGATCTTCTGAACCTGCCATTCCCTCAGAACAAAAACTTGACAACTCGGTATTCAACTGGAGCGGGTGAGAATAGACATGATGTCGTCTTCATTCCAGTTCTGAATCAGCCGTTGTCTTCCAATCGTTATTATGCGATACAGCCGCATGGATCGCATAAAGGGTATGTAATGAACTTAATGTTTAAGTGCTTTCCATTAGGCCTTGGATTCTCTTAAGTTTGCTGTATTTTTGTATATCCATTAGGCCTATGAACATGTTGTACATGTGCTTAATACTTGATAGCTCTGACTTTTATCTTGCTATGGCCACCCCAATTGCTTTAAAATGGGAGTGTGAACTTATGATCGAAGCATGTCAAATCTCCACAAACTTCGGCCTAACTAGCTGCTTATTTTCAGGGAAGCCTTCACATGTTCGAAAGAAGAAGACATGGCAACTTGCTGTTTCTGCAGATGTATTAAGGATATAAAACCAAGGCCACTAAATCCACAAGACGTGTACCAACAATTTCAGATTTCTCTTTATGAAACAGCTTGCAGGAGCAATGGCAGCTTTTATGCCAAGTCTCTGGCACCAGATGGCTTTCCTCCGAATTTCTTACGTAGAAAAGGTTGGGAAATCTACACAAAAACACCTAAAAACTACGAGTTAGATGAAGCTCTTGGCATTAACAATGCCCTACGTGCCCGCCTTCCAGATTTCAACTTTCCACTATCCTATAAGAGTTCTGAGCCAGTGATCGTGGGGAAGTGGTACTGCCCTTTCATGTTTGTCAAAGAAGGAACATTGAGGGATCAGATGAAACAATCGATGTTCTATCAAATGACCCTGGAGCAGAAGTGGGAGCAGATTTTTTCATGTGAAAACGAGCATAACCAAGGAAATGTTTTGTCGGTGGATGTGGCTGTTCAAAGAGAAGTTGTGTTTGTTGATAGAAGGGAAGCCGTGTGGGATGCAAGAAATGTTGTTGATGGAGCAATATGGTATACTAGTTCTGATGACACGGGAAAAGAAATAATGGTAGGATTGAGTTTGGAAATTGTTCAACGAATGAAATGGGAGGAAGAAAGAGTTGGATGGATCGGAGGAGAGGATAGGCAAGTGATGGTGAAGAAGGAAGACAAGTTTGGAGGGGTTGGAGGGTGGAAGAGATTCGGTTGCTATGTGTTGGTTGAAAGGTTTGAACTGAAAAGAATGAATGGGAGCTTGTTGATGGCTTATGATTTCAAGCACACGCATCAGATTAAGACTAAATGGGAATGAGACTATTCTTTTAAATTTGTATTTCAGTGTATGTATATATGAGATTAGCTTACTTATTCTCAGATAAAAACTACGTACGTATTTGTAAAACATTGTTGAAGAAAACGTTAATTTCATCCCCGGGCGGCGGACTCTCTCTCGATCGGAGACAATTAAGCTAGCATGCTTGATAAATAGTATCTTTGTAATCTCTCACTATTTTGTGTTAAAAGTTTTTGAACATGAAAGTTTTACTAGTTGTTTGAGACTGTTGAGGCATTCGCTTTTGAAGCGTTCACTATTTTCTGCAATAAAGTAGCTTGTTTGCAGGTTCCGATTGGATTCAAAAGACATGTCTTTTCTTAAACCTGTATTATTGACTTCTGTTTTCATCAGCTTCAGCCCAAATACTATCACACGAATTGAAGTCGATTAATTAGAGTGATCCCATACGGATGAGTGGTCGAACCAAAACGAGCGCCTTAGATTCTCAGTCAGAACTTGACGATCAGTTTACAGTTTTCTCGACAGTGCAAAGTAGAATTATTGAGGTAATATTATTTGCCAACCTTAATCATTTATCCTTCTAGGAAACATCTAGGAAGGACCCTTTGTCTAAATCCATTTATTCAACGTTAATTAACAAATTGAAGCTTAAATAACATTAATTTTGACAATGCACAACTGATCAGGAAAAAAAAAGACAATACCAAGTGAGTTTTGAACGAGTCTTGATAGCAACTGTCCAAGTTGTTTATCTCGAGCAAGCTGTCCAGAATTTGACAAGTACGGATTATCTCGAGCAAGCTGTCCAAGTTGTTTGGAGTTGACATGATCTTCCTAGAAATTTACATATGTACGGCGTAGTTAGGTGCACGTTGCACGTGTTTTACAATTTTCTTTATTTTTAATTATTGAGTACTTTTTGTGTTTTTATTTTTACAGAGTTATTAGACATATAAATTTTGTTGTCGTGTGTTTACCATTTTTTAGTACTTTGTGTTTCAATCATTTATAGAATGTATGTTTTTTTATCATTGGATAACAACTTATCCTACACCTTTGTCTTTTTTGTTGGTTATTTTTTTTTATCTATTTTATTTAATATATTTTTTTTTAAAACATGGCTCTTTTTTTTTTTGTGTATCCCAAAAAATATTTGTATCATATGAATATTTAATTTATATTTATTAAAACTATAATACTAATTTTTTATATAATCAAAATCAGTTAATGATCATCCTATATAAATAAAGAAAAATATGTACAAAAATGTTCCTATATACGGAAAAAAAAATTTCTAAAATTGTCCTTTACGAGACTTTAAAGCATATAACTCAATAGAATTAATTAAATTATATATATATATATATATATGTGTGTGTGTGTGTGTGTTTTTATATTTCCCATTTGTATTAAATTATGGGAAAATTATAAAAATGACCAACGTACTATCAGTTAAACCGATTTCACCTCGTACTCCCAATATCCTAAAATTGACCAGTGTACTAACAATTTGAGTCCAATGTGGTCCCTCCCGTTAACTTTTCATCCAATTTTTTAACGGGACAGTTAATTTGGTTAACGGAGCTATTTTATGAGGGGTATTTTTATCAATTTCCTCCAATTCTCACCGCCCCCAACCACACATACTCTCTTTTGCCGGTGAATGAATGGTAGAAATTCTCAAACCCAAACCCAGATCATCTTCTTCACCCAACTACTTAAATTACTATAAGTCTTAGGGGTGTGCACGGGCCCAAAGCCCGTGGGCTTTGGCAAAGCCCGGTATAAGCCCATTTAGTTGCGGGCTTCAATTTCAAAAGCCCAACATAGCGGGCTTTGTGCGGGCTTAAATCAACGGGCTTTAAACGGGCATTGGGCGGGATCGGGCTTAGCTGGCTTACAAATTAAATGTTTTATTTTGAAAATTTTATACCTATTAAAGTTTGGGCTTTAAATTATTATTAGCCCATCAATCCATCTCTGAAAAAAAAAACAAAACAAAACACAAATAAATCATTTAAGACAAAAACAAAAAACAAGACAGTTTACTCAACAATTTATTACTCTCTTTTTCAACTCAAACATTTTATTATGTAATATGAACTATGAAGAACAAAAGAAAAATAAAATAACAGGTCAAATTTCAAGTGTTTCTTCATCCCAATCTAATTGATGGACACAAGTAAAGGTCAAACATACACAATTTATAAATATTTACTCCAAAAATCAAAATCAACTATTGCACCTAACTTATACTTTTTCAAAACTATGCCGATTTAACATTGAAGTGGATCAAAATAATTACAATAAATTAATAAACAGTACCAAAAAAATCCAACTATTGAAACTTTATTATTATAACAACCAAAAAGAATTACACTTTATATATACTTACTACAAAACGACGTAGTTTTAGTAAGAGATGGGCCGGGCTGGGCTTAACGGGCAGGAAGGATTGGAGAGCCCAGTCCATGCCCGAGACCGCGGGTTTTCACTTATCTAAGGCCCAGCACTATGTACTAGCCCACGGGCACGGGCTTTGCGGGTTGGGCATTGGCGGGCTCTGCGGGCTTGACGGGCCGATGGGCCGGTCTGCTCACCCCTAAATTAATTCTCGTTATTCTTTCTCCATTTCTTCAGACCTCACCAAACAACAAGAAGACAAAACCCAATCCCAATCCCAATCAAAGCCCTCGTTCAATTTCAAGTCTTACATGCTCGACAAAGCCGTCCAACTTAAACACCCCCGCAAGATCCATTAGTCTATGCGCTACTCCCTCCTCGCCAGCGGCAAGAGCGTCCCCATGCTCTGCATCGCCGCCTGCGAACTCGTCAGCGGCACCCAGACCATCACTATGTCAGCCGCTTGCACCGTCAAGATGATCCACACCATGTCTTTAATGCACGACGACCTGCCCTGTTTGGACAACGACGACCTCCACCGCAGCAAACCCATAAACCACAAGGTGTTCGGGGAAGACATCGTCGTTTTGGTAAGAGACGCGCTCCTAGCCTTTTTGTTTGAGCACTTAGCGACGACAACTAAAGGGATGTCGGCGGATAAAATTGTAAGGGTCATTGGGGAATTAGCGATGTGTATAGGGTCAGAAGGTTTAGTTGCAGGCCAAGTGGTTGATATATGTTCTGAAGGAGCTACTG
Source organism: Platycodon grandiflorus (assembly GCA_016624345.1). NCBI lineage: Eukaryota > Viridiplantae > Streptophyta > Magnoliopsida > Asterales > Campanulaceae > Platycodon > Platycodon grandiflorus. The sequence goes on from CM028362.1 coordinate 64,632,948, forward strand.
ATGTTGCCGTTGAGCAACTGGAATTCATCCATGTGCACAAAACAATTGCTTTCTGTGGTTCTGGGAACAATCTTGGGAGGTGGGTCAGATGAACAAGTGGAGAAACCAAAATTTTTTTTTGTTAGGTGCATTGGGTTGTTGTTTCAGGTTGTGGATGACATTCTTGATGATACAAAGTCTACGGAAGAATTGGGGAAGACGGTCGGGAAAGCCATTCATTCACCCAAGAAGAGAGTAGAGGGTGGGGCGGTGAGATTTAGAGGAAATAGACAAAAATACCCCTCATAAAATAGTTTCGTTAATCAAATTAACGCCTGTTAAAAAATTTGATGAAAAGTTAACGGGAGGGACCACATTGACTGAAATTGTTAGTACATGGTCAATTTTAGGATATTGGGAGTACGAGGTGAAATCGGTTACTAACTGATAGTACGTTGGTTATTTTTATAATTTTCCTTTAAATTATTGAAATTTTATTTGCCCCAGGTGCTTTTTTTTCCACACTTCACATTCTAGACTTTAATTTGCGGACTCCTTTTAGTTTTATGATGGCAAAATGTACATTCGGGCCAATGAACTTTTCACAAAATTGCAGTTCGACCACCAAAAATTTAGAACTATCAATTGGGCCACCATACATTAGTTATGATGCAACCGAGTCCATTTTTGGATAGACGTTAGTTTAGCCATTAAGTTAACATAAAATACCAATTTTACCCTTGTCTTCCTCTTCATCTTCCCAAGTAGAGTAAACAACCCTAACCCTTTTCCTAAATCCAAATTGAAATCAAAATCCAAAGTCATCAACCATTTGTTGTTGCTGTCTCCAACCTATAGAGTCAGTCATAGCATAAATCCATGTTCAATATGTTGAACCAGCCCTTTGGAACCGAATATCCCAAATCCCCCACTCCTCTTTCTATCTGTTGTGCAACTTCTCCTAATCCAAACACCTCGTCTGATGACGTTCCTCCCCCAATTTTCCTCTCTTCTCTCCAAGACTACGATAAACAACAAGAAATCCCAAACCCACAAATCCAACAAAAAGAGGAACAAGGACCAGACTCTAATTCGAATTCAATCAATCACCCCATGCTCAAATTCTTCCAATCTCGTTCTTCCTCCCAAAACACAGACCCTCCTTTTACATCCAAATTAACCCTCTAAAGAGAACCGCCGCACTTCCTGGCACCTCTCTCCTACCATCAACGACACCAAAGACAAAATCCTTGAAGGTGAAACTGCCGTACTCCACTTCCAAAACGACCTCAAACCCGAAAATGAACCGTAATTAGGCTCTCAAATTGAGGGTACTGTTGGCACAATCTTGGAGCTTGCGAGGAGTTTACTGGACAATTCGACACTAGGGGAGCTTTTAGGGTCTTATGAAGGCAAGGTTGGAAATAGGGAGTGTATATGAGTGTTGGATTTGATGGGGAAGGATGGACTGATAATGGCCTGCTTGCAGTTTTTCGAGTGGATGGGATTGCAGAAGCCTTCACTAGTTACTCCATGGGCATATATAATTTTATTTCCCATGTTGGGGAGAGCTGTCATGAGTGATAAGTTGATGGTTTTGTTTAGGAATTTACCAAATCTCAGTCAGGGTTTGTATTTTTTTTATCAGAGAAGATGATAATGAAGACAAGGGTAAAATTAGTATTTTATGTTAGCTTAACGGCTAAACTAACATTCATCCAAAAAATGGGCTCGGTTGCATCCTGATGTATGGTGGCCCAACTGATAATTTTAAAGTTTCAGTGGCCGGACTGTAATTTTGCAAAAAGTTCGATGGCGCGGATGTATATTTTGCCTTTTATGATCAAACAAAAATTAGTCCCCCTATGTAACCACCAAATCCCACTTGTACCCCAGATCAAAAATTGCTCCAAAGTCATACATTGTTGTATACTGTTTAAGATTAGCTTGTATCCATCACCAAGTCTTTGTTAGAAGTGACCACTGGGTCTGCGTGTCAAGTGGTGTGGGAACTTGTACTTAGACTTAGCCTTGTAATAGATTTTAGGATTACTTGTCTGCACCAACAATGTCCTTCACTGTTAGCCGTTCTACCAGCCAGCCTTCACCAGCAATGTCTGTTTAAGTCATCAGTCATTGCTTACCGGCCAAGCTTCATCAGCAACGTGTGAAGATCTGAAGAACGACTGATCAAGACTTAGTTCTGAAGATCTGCATGTGTTACCAGCAATGTCACTCCTTGACTTTGGCGTAACGTTAAGCACGCGGTTCATTTATTGAACCCTTACATTTCAGGCTATCTTCTCAGAAAGGACACTCTATAAACAACACTTTGTCTACCAATTTTTAGCAAAGTTTGTAGGACCAGCTAAGACTCAGTTCGCCAATTAGATTTCAACAACCATTTGTGTGTATTTAATGCATACAACTTTGGATTAAATGCACCCCATTTTGAATCTCCCAAGTCTGAAGACCTTCAATGGCTACAAGATCAGTCTCTAAGTATAAATAGATGGGGTGCATTAAATGCACCCCATCTTGAATGAACCATTTTATTTGTATTCACAACACCGGGTGCCCACCGGTCCCTACAATCCGGCAAAATCACCACAGTAATAGCTTACCAAAGTCGCGGCTGTGCCATACAACACTTGGCGCTATTCCCCTACCGTGGCCAACGGTAGGGCGAGGCCCGATGTATTGACCTTCGACTATTACGTAGCCTCGGCTCCCGCAATAATCGAGCATCAATACACCGCCAAAACAAATACGCCATGGACTTAAACTAAATGCTCAAGTAGAATATTTACTCGACATTTAAAATAAAAGGTCATACTCCAAAGTAGGAGTATACCACAATAACAACATTCAATAACAATACGAATGTCTCAAGTGAGTTATAAAAATCCTACTACAACAAATTCACCAACAAATGCAGATTACGACAAATAACGTAATATTATCACACACAACCGGTGTAACCAAATTTCAAAACGAATCACTCGAATCATCCGATAATTCCCAAATCACACACGTAGTCTCATAAATTATAAAATCCTACGAACTCCGTTAGAGTCATTTTTTTGGTTTCTAATGTGTTCGAGTTTACGCGAATCATTTATACCGTAATTTAACAATTAATAAATATACTTGGCATTTCTAACATGTAGAAACAAGTCTCCAAACACATTCAAAAAGTCAACCATGAATTTAACAAGTCAACATGGTCAAACATACTCAAAAATGATGATTTTAACATGGTCTCATCAATTAACAAGTCTAGGATGATAAACAATACATAAATGAGGGAGAAAAGGGGTAGTAGCTTACTACTTTGAGATTTTTAAACCAAGATCTCCCACATGCAACCCAGGTATTATGTTCTCCTAGGCAAGAGCTTCGCGATGGCGAAGTCGGATCGTCAATCCGACACCGAATGACGAAGTTGTGCCACTTTCTCTCTCAAGAATTCTCCTTGCTCTCTCTCTCTAAAGTCTAAGGAAGAAGATGATGAAATGAGGTTGTTTTGTGTGTCTCCAAGGGTCCTAGGGAAAATTAATATGCCTGGTCAAGTGGTCAAGGGTCGGGTTTGATCTCAGCCCTTGGATTAGAGTCAACAAGTCAACATTAAAAAAAATTACAAAAGCTGTCACAGTGGGCGCGCTAGGGCACGGGAAATGGCGCATTAGGGCGCACGTACGGACGCGCTAAGACGCGGCTTCTCCCAGCACTTTACATTTTCAAACTTGATTTTCAGCGAGTTGCCTAGCTAGGCCACGCCCAGGGCGCGCTAGGGCGAGCCTGGGGTATTCCAAAGTGTTCAAAATAGTGTCTAAGTACTGTTCCCACATGATTCTAAGGTGATCCCAACCCAAACCAAGTCTAAACAACATCCAAAACACAATCTAAACTACATAAAATGAAGCTATGAATGCACACTAAATCAAATACGAACAACTACGAAGCTTCTAACACATATCAATATACTTGAAAAGTGTACAATCAACTCAAATGCAAGCATATTTGAATGATATTTGCACATGAAATGACGATGTCAATGTAAGAGATGTAAAAATCAAATGAATGCGAATGATGTAAATGGTGCAGGTGTTACACAAAACCATAGTCAATTTCACATTTTAAAGCAATTCATATGGCTGGGAATTCAAAATTTTGGCATGGTAACAATCTCACATGGATTATAATCGAAATCAACCGGACAAACACAAACATGAACAAGTTAATGGTCCCTTACCAAATCAAAGAGTTAAACCCCTGAATAGGTGTTAAAATCTAGTCCTTAAACCAGCCAAGAATTCAGGTTAAGCACCCCTAAGTTGCTGCCTTGGTGATAGAACAAAAACCCTTGCAACAAAACCCTAGAAACCCTAGGATAATTTGTTGTTTTATGGAGAGAATTTGAGAGTTTTTTGTGTATTTTGTGTGTTCTAGAGGCTGGAGTATGTTCTCTCCTCAATTACCCACGATTTAGGCCAGGTTAGGAAGAAGAAACCATGAGGTGGCATCACTAAAAACTTCCAAAATCGAGCTGGCATAATTCTGGGGCCGAAGTGGCGTGCTAGGGCGCAGCTGTGCGCGCTAAGGCGCGCACTGTTCATCAGCATGCGCAGTTTTTCCGTTTTACTTCGTTTCCTCGATTTAATCGCTCTTACACCCCTAGGTATGATTGAAAAACACTTATAACACATCAAAGAATGTCCCCAAAGGTTCGATATCATTCTTGGATCGATTTAAAGTCACGAGAAAGTTCACGAAACCGAACACAATGTTGACAACTTCTTCGTTTTGTAACTTCAAATTAACACAACGTATTTCACTTTTTCAAAGCTCGATTTAACAACACGAAACCTCTATAACATCAAGTATATCTAGGTGTAAGATATCATGGTTCATCTCTTCCGTTTTGGGTCAATTTACGCTACAAAACAATGCAAGAAAGTAAAGTACCGAAACATGAAATCATGAGTTTACGACTGATCAAATCAATACCATGAACCACGATAATCACATTAACAATGCATGCACATAATTATATGATTAACATGCACACATAATTATATGATTAACATGCTAATGACATACTCGGTTATTACATTACTAGCATGGATCATACTAAAATTAAAATGAGACAATTTTATATTACGAGCTAAAAATAGTAACTTACTAATATTGCGAAACCACCAATTAAAACGCGAAATCTTCTGAAGATATTGATCTAGTAGCTAAGCACGTCGATCCTACGGTGTCCGTTCATCGAAAGCTCAAAGAAACAAGAACCAAATTGATTGCGTATGAAGAAAATGACTTACGGGCTTGAAACGGGAGAGAGAAAATGGTGGACTGTTTGTGTGGGTTTTGTGATGGTTGTGGAGGGTGAAAACCCACTTCCTAATTGATATATATCACTCCCAAAAGTCAGCCAAGGTCAAAGAAGTTGGCTAAACACACCTAATTGGACAATAATGACGGTTTCAAAAAGTGATACTTAATTAACAATTTAATATTAATTAACTTTCTTTATTCTTAACTAATCATTATAAAAACTATTTAAAATTAATTAGGTATACCTATATTTTATTAATACTAATCATAATTAATTAATAAGTTTTAAAATATCAAAGTAAAGCATAAAAAAACATTAACTACTATCATGAAATGCAAATGACATGCAAGTAATACGAGTACGAAACTCTCGGGTGTTACAAGCATGACCCAATTTTTTATGCCAAACATCTATATCATTTGGGGTGGTACTATGACAAGTAAACTCATCACCATAAAGATAACAATTACGCTTTGCTTTTCCCGAGTTTAATCAAGACAAAGTTTCATTCGCCTTTTCTAGTTCAGCTTTGGTGTTCTTAATTTCAACATCCTTTTTAGTGAGCGTGACTTCCAGCTTAGCTATAGAAGCTTTCTGGTCATCACTTTCTTTAATGAGATGCTCATTCATTGCAACAAGACAGCTCATTTTTTCTCCCTTCTTTGTCCAATCTTCATATAGAGTCTTATAGCTTTCAAGTAAATCTAAATCTTGAGTCAGATTCAGCATCAGCTTGGACCTTAGTGTCATCAACTATGGTAGAGTTGAGACATGTCAGATTTGGATCATATGCTTTGATAGATGTGATTACAGATGGGGTCACATTTAAGGCAACACCTCGTGACACACCATGAAGATTGATTTGTAAGAATTTTTTTATCCTTAATCACATTGTTTAAAGTAATTTCATCATCTGACTCATCTTCTTCACTATCACTCAGGGTAACACACAAAACTCTTGATATTGATACACTCAGCAACATAATGACCATAGCCAGAACAGGCTCTACATTAAATAGAATCCTCATTTTTTGAACCAAACTTTGAAGGTGCTTTAGGAGTAAACTTTTCTCTAGACTTGACAACACATTATTTTTAAGAAAACCTAATTGGATCAAACTTTGAAGATGGCTTTGGTTTTTGAGTAAAATGATTTTGCCCTTTGGACAAAATATTATTGAATCTTTTTGTAAGCAAAGCTACAGATTCTTCTCCAAAGTCAAAGTTTCCAAGTTCATTGCTCAACACTTGCAGGTCACAAGAGAAATCAGGTTGAGTTTGAAGACCTTGTAAGGCAATACTTTTAATTTTGTTCTTGTTTTGAACATATAAGTTTAATTCAAAAGTCTTTAGTTTGCCAACAAGAGTATCAAGACTCAACGTTTCAGTGTCATGTTCCTCTTCTATAGCAGAGATTTTTATATTAAAACGTTCAGGAAGAGAACTCATCATTTTGTTAACAAGTCTAGCATTGGAAATGACTTCTTCAAAAGCTTGTGCCTCATTAACTATCTCTACTATCTTTGCATTAAAAGAATGGATATCTTTTTCCTCTTCCATTCTTAAATTTTCAAACTGGGTGGTTAAAAGCCTTAATCTAGTTTGACGGACACTAGCGGTGCCGTCACAGTGCATTTGAAGCGCTTCCTATGCATCTTTGGCAGAGCTATGATTGCATATGATCTTAAATAAGTTCACATCAACAACACAAAAGATAGCATGAATCGCCTTAGAGTTATAATTGGCCAAGGTAATCTCATCATTAGTCCAACTAATCTCAAATTTTTCGATATAATCACCATCAACGTCAATAAGCCTAGGTGGACTCTATCCTGTGAGAACAGCACGCTACGCCCTTTCATCAATTTGTTTGATGTAGGAACATGTTTTGACATTCCAAATGGCATAATTGTTCCATCTAAAATAGGAGGACGAAGGTATGACACTGCACCAGATTCCAAAATGTCTACAACCAGAATCAACACTTAATAATGTCAAGTGGAGACTCTGATACCAATTGAAACTTTTGTAGCCAAGAGAGACTTAAGTAAATAAAATAGACTATAAATGTGATCAATGAATGTGATCACATACATAGAAACATTTGATAAAGTGGTATAAATAAAGAAATGAAAATAATAAATAACACAGAGAAGTAATAATTATCTACAAGTAAGAATATTTGTAGACGTGTCAATATGGCAAAACTTTCACTATTAAATCTTGTAATGAATTACAAAGATTAAAACTAACTTATAAGTGAAAATAAAAGAGAGAATTGCAAGAAGAACCCTGACCTATTTTACTTTTTTCCTATTAAACCTTGTATTTCTTTTTTTGACCTATTAAACCTTTACCGAATTTTTTTTTTTTTTTACAATTCAAACCTTCCGTCAGTGTGAGGTTAAGTGATGTTGACGGAAGGCTGAGTTGGCGCCTAGGTAGCAGCTGGTGGGAAAGTAACCAGTTTTCCTCCAAATTAATTGTAAAACAAACCCTGACCTATTTAGTGGGTTTCAAAAAAGCCCTTTATTGCAAGCAGATTTTTGGAAATTTATATACCCATTTCATCCTAAAAACTTAAACAAAATAATACTTTTCAAGTTGCATTATTCAAAATATTTAATTTTTTAATACCCTCAATATTTATTCTAATAGTGTCAAATGAATGAACCTTATTTTTTATAAAGTCAGCAAACCATGCATTCATAGTATTAATGAAGATGATAAAGCCAATGGAATATATAGATTCGATCTAAGAGCTTTAGCAAAATGTTAATATTGTTGTTGTTTTTGAATTTCAAAAACAATTACGTATATTATTAAACATATCCCAAATCTTTGAATGACGTTTTTGAATTTAAGATGTCTTTTTTTTATCATGTCAACTAGGTTTCAAAATTCTTTTAGTATCATTTGAATTAAAATTACATATGCTTTATTAAATTCAATCTATTAAGCTTTCACATTTAGCCATTCTTAAAGAGAACGTGTTCAACAGTGTAGTAATTATAATAAAAAAAAGATGAACATTTTATTAGCTATTAGAGTTCATGCAGAAAAACTGACATAAACTTTTTACAAATATATGTAAATGCAAGAAATAATTATATTTAAATACTTTTTTTATTTTTTTATTTTTACTTGATTTTCAAACAATGATAGAATTGGGGTCTACAAAGCATGATCATTTTTGAGTAATACTATACCTCTCAAATGAGTACTAAGAGCCCGTTTGTGTAGCGTTTTCAAAACGCAGTGTTTTAAAAACGCAGCATTTTTAAAACGCAGATTATTTAAAACGCGACTTTTTTCTTTATAAATGCGTTTGAGATATTATGTCAAAACGAAGCTTTTTATTCCCTACTGCGTTTTAAAATCTGCGTTTTGGGAAAAAGCTAGGAATTTCAGAGTTTTAAAACGTAGGTGCGTTTTGAAAATGCAGCTTTTTCTACCGCAGCATTGAAACACTAAGTTAAGGAATAAGCTGCGTTTTAACCTTGCGTTTTGGCCAAAACGCACGAACAAACGGGCTCTAAATATCATGCACAAAGTAATGTGAATTTTTTGTGTTATCTTATTTAATATTTTGTAGGCTCTGTTGCAGGTTTAAAAGTAAAGTCAACAAGATCACACATAATATATCATATCGTTTGACATATAAACTTTAATATTTATTTTGTAACTCTAGCATTAATCGTTTGTTTTCCTATGTATCATCTAGCTTGTTGCCTTCACCTTTTAACATCTGAAAAATATGGTTAATTTCACTTTAATTACTATCCTGTGTAGTTTGTTCAACTGTGAGATGATAAAATATATATATTTTTTAAGTTGGAGGGGACAAAGACCTTACCCCAACCCTTATTATTATTATTTAATGCCTTGAAAGGCTACAATTAAGACTATATGATGCCTTTGGTGTGGCTAGAACAAATTGTTTGAACACCCGACCTCTCCGCTGAGAGTAGTGAAGTACTAGGGTGGCTATGGTGTAGGGGTTGAACACTCAACCTCTATGTTAAGAGAAGTGAGCAGTACTAAATGGGTCTTTGGTAAGGCTTGAACAACAACGGTGCCTCTGGTGAGGCTTGAACACCCGACCTTTATTATGTACCAGGGTGTTGTCTCTGGTGAGACTTGAAGACTAGACCTCTCCATTAAGAGAAGTGAGCAGTATCAGTTGAGCTAGAGCTCGTTGGTAGATGATAAAATAATAACTCGTTAATTAAACACTATGGGGTCGTTTGGTAGTCAGGATTAAGGCCGGATAGGATTAATAAGACGAATAGTCGGATGTTTGGTACGCAATAGGCGGTCGGGACTAATAGTACGAGCTATCCGGATAATGTTCTTATCCCCTCGCTAATAATACCAAGGTTGAGGGTGGTATTATTAGCACCCTCACTAAAAAAATAATAATATGTGATTAACATTTTTAAATCTAAAATTACCCCCGATTTATGAGTGGGGATTAACAGCGAGGGCGCTAATAGTACCGGGATTAATAATACTCCTTATCCTTGTCCAACTACCAAACAAGCCCTATTAGAATAAATAGTGAAGGTATTAAAAAAAATACTTATTTTGAATAATGTAACTTGAAAAAAGATTATTTTGTTTATAATTTTAGGATGAAATGAGTATATAAATACCCAAAAATTTGCTTGCAATAAAGGATTTTTTTGAAATCCAATAAATAGCTTAGGGTTTGTTTTGCAATTAATTTGGAGAAAAACAGGTTATTTTCTAGCATGTGCCATGTCAGCTGCCAACTAGGCACCAACTCAGCCTTCCATCAAAAGTTTTTAACCTCACATTGACGGAAGGTTTGAATTGCAAAAAAAAATTAGGTGGAGGTTTAATAGGTCGAAAAAAGAAATACAAGGTTTAATAGGAAAAAAGTGAAATATGTCAGGATTTTTTTACAATTCTCTCAAAATAAAATGAAAACTATTTAGTGAGTGTTTCTAAAACTTCAAACACAAGTCATCCTGTAAAACACAATGAGTGAATACAAAATAAATAAAGGATGAAAGACTGAAGTGGACTCCATACGAGGTTGCATTGGATGTAGTTACAAATGTGACATCATTTGGTAACACATATGAGTAGTAACAATGAACTCGTCTTTTAATCTTTCTCTCTCTAAGCTTGTGTATTTCATCGTATCTTCTGATTGAGTTCGACTTCTCTTTATACAACCATCGAGAGTCCTAAGTCAACAAAAAAAAAAAAAGAAAACTATACAAAGATTGTTAATTGGTTATAAAATAAATCACACCATATTTACAAGTAAATCACTAATAGTTAGGCTAATCTAAAATCTATCCATAAATAACAAACTAACAAAATCCCTTGATTGATCTAATCAAATATAAGAAAGGTAAAATCAAATCAATTAATCATAAATCACCAATCACAATCCAACGTAATTGTGAGGGAGGGAAATTCAAAATCTAACACCTTTAAAGAAGAGAGTCCCAGCATCTTTCTTGAGATCTAGTTTACAACGAGGAACGCGTGAGCAACCTAATGATAGTCATGTTGAAGATATCTGTAAACAACTTTTGCGAGACTATTCATTTAAAAACAACCAACAAGGATATAAAATGTCTGCCATTAGAAGATCTTGGTTTCAACAGAACATGTTCATTTGTCAAACAGTGATGCCTTGGATTCTGGCAGTGTAAACGGATCTACAAAGCTTAGTTCTAGTAATGCACCAAATCTAACCAAACTCATGACTAGGGATGGCAACGGGGCGATTATACCTACTGCTACCCTCATTCCCCAATTTAATTTTATGCCCCATTTCCTACGGAGGAATTAATTTGTTCCTTCATATCCATTCCACATGGGTAATGATTAATCGGAAAATACTCACGGGTAATTGGTAAAATTTAAAACAATTAACTGATTAAAAAAAAATCTCAAAAAGAAACTTTCAAAGAACATATTAGGAATAATGACTTTACAAGTCCCTCGACTATGACCGATTCCACCATTAGTCCCTCAATAAAAAATTGTACAGTTTTCGCCCCTACCACTTCAAATTTGCATGCCGGAAGTCCTTGATGGATGCCGTTAGTGATTTGCCGTTAAGTTGTCCATGTGTCTCCCACATGCATTTGACCAAGGGTAAAAATGAAATTTTCCTTATCATCTTTTTCACATTCTTCAACCTCAATCCCCAAAACATGAACTTAAGGAACACTACTTGTACAACCCAAAATTAACAAAAACAAGTAAATTAAAAATTAGATCAATCCCCACAACACATCCATGTCGATCACATTAAAACGCATTGTACCAGGTGGATTGCAACCTCAGGCTTACCGGCAACGGCATACCCAATAACTAAAATATTATAAAATCTCACCTTCTGCTGAAATCTTCGATTTGCATAACTTTCCAAGAAATCAAGTATCAAAGACATCAGTTTGGCCCTGGACAATATTTTGAAGATGGCATTGTAAGTGGCCCGAGTAAGGAAAAACCTAGGTTGCTGGCCGGCCCAATCAAAAAACAAGCACGTTAGCACGTCCTTGCTGTAACCCAGGACCTCAATAACAAGGGCTTTGGCAAGGTGGAGATATGTTGGTGAACGCAGCAACAATAACTTGTGTAATCTTTCCGTCTCTCCATCTTATCATCTCCGATAGGTAGCGAGCCTTATACTCCATTTTTCACAGTTCTAGTGCGCGCCCCCTCTTCTAGCGACGACCCCCATCAGCAGTCAAATGGCCCTAATCCGTTCACTATTCTCCAGTCAAACCTCTATTACTTCCGGCTGACAATTGTCGCTCCGACCATAGTGCTCTTGCATCGCACCTCCAACATCGCCCATCTCCATCTCCGATCTCTCTCCGTCTGGCCAATATTCGTCTTAAACTCCGGTCCACTTCTGAAAATCGAGGGGGGTATAGGAAAGCCCTAGATTTTTTCACACATATGATTGTTTGCATAATTTATACTCCCTCCGTCTCGGATAAATGTTCCTAGTGGATAAAACACAGGAATTAAGAAACATAATTAATGATGTGCTGTAAAATGTGTTTTGACCATAATACACATGAACATTAATTGAGTTCAACTATTTTAAATAATTGAGTCTTTTTAGGATGTGTTATATTAAATGAAGCTTTAAGGGCATATTATATCAAAAGTCTTTAGAAATATTAGTTGGGATATCCCAAAATTGAAAGTAGGAACATTTATCCGGGACTGAGGGAGTATAAAAATATGAATTGGGTAACGTGAAGAAGTTTGAGATTGAGATGAAATTACTACTCACTCTCCTCTACCGTCGTCCATTGAATTGAGGATTGAGATTGCGAGTAGCAGTAGTCAAGGCATTAAGAAGATTTCCATGAATCCTTGAAGTTGTAACTTGGGCTTTAACGGGGGAGAGAGAAGAAAGCGGGAAATTCCATTTTCACCCATAGTCAAACGCATGTGGGAGACACATGACAAATCATTAACGACATCCATCAAAAGGACTTTTGAAGTGCAAATTTGAAGTGGTAAGGACAAAAACAGCACGAAATTTTGTTGAGGGGTTAATGGTGGAATCGACCATAATCGAGGGACTTGTAAAGTCATTATCCCAATATACTATTTAATCAATTTCATAAAATTTGATAAAGGATAATACTTCTACTTAAAACTCGTCATAATCATATTCATAAAATCTAAAAAGTCTAATAAAGTATTTGTATTCGCCACAAATTCACCAAAATTTAAAAGGTTTCGTTATGTGATGAGGAGGAGTGAGCGACTCACGGATTAGCATGATTGAGAATGATGTTAGGAGTTTAGTGCTTTACATCTAACATAAGTATACCTAGCTAGGTTATAAGGTAAATACTTGTATGAATAGGAGTACAATTATATTACTAAATATGCAGTTCAAATTATAACGGGTTGGGGAATGTTAATAACCGTCAACTTCGATTCAGTTAAATTCGAGTATCTACCGTTCGGTTCGAAATTATCATCCCTACTCACGACTTTAATACCCTTGCTATTGCTTAGACATTCACTTTCTTGTTTGAGTTGCAGAGCTCACTATACATTATTACACTTCTAATTGCTCCTAAGGCAGCAGAAATAATAGCCATAGATCGATTACACACACACACACACATATATATGTTTTAATGATTATTTTCTCTTATTAATCATTGATAGTTACTATTATATTATTTATTGGGTCAAATATCAAAGGTTGAGATTAATTACATTAAATAACTCACCTACTAGCATTAATTATATTTTCTAACTAATCAATAAATCTTAACCTTTAATTTTTTATCTAATAGATAATAATAATAGTAACCATGAATGGTTAATAAGATAAAGTAACCATTAAAGCCGTTCGGTATACTGTGTAACTAAACACTCATAGTGGTGTTCGACACCCTTTACCGAACAGTCTTAAGGGCTGCTGAACAGTAATTAATGTCTTTTTTTTTTCAACCTAAAAAATGAAGAATACAAAAGAACATTTAAGTTAAAATCTATAATAATATTTTTGTAATACACGAAGGGGATATATTTAAAAGTATTAATAGTGTTAATAGCAGTGCTCATTTTAAAATTTGGCACGGAGTAATAGTATAGTGACAAAATAGACCATTTTTTTGAAACACTTTTTAAAGTTTACTGGCCCCGGTCCACCTAAAAGCGAACCCGGTCCGAGATGGATCGTTTGAAGAACCCTAAGCTAACGCCTACATCCCCATTCGTCTCTCTGTGTGTGTATATATACTCCCCTAATTCCAAACCCGCTCCCTCCATTTTACCGCGATATTCTCTATCCTGAGAGCGGGAAACAAAAAAAAAAACAACACCCGCACTAGACCTAGAAAACACACACAGTCTAGCAAAAATTGAGAATTTTGGAGATGGATCAAGATCAGCAATGGCTAATCAACTCATTGAATGCGACCCTCGACACTAATCAACAAGTCCGGTCATACGCCGAAGCCTCGTTGCAGCAAGCTTCTCTTCAACCAGGTCCTCGACTCCTCCACCTATATATCTATTTACACCGATATAATTCTGTATGTGTAATTCTACAAGTTTATTTGTTGGTTTTGATTTTCTTTTTAGTATCAATTTCCAATTGATCTGTTTGGTTGTTCGGGGGTAAAATGGGTAAATGAAAATTCCTTGTGCTTTCTCTGGGTCGGCAGCCGGAGCTTCTGTTTATTTTCAATATTGATATCAAAATATTTAGCCCTGAGAATTTGCATAAAGCTGAAGTTCTGAATTCGTGCTTAAAGTGTTTATCTTGTCTAGAATGTATAATTAGTGGGATTGAATGGAATTTTGGTTATAATTGAGCTATCATTTGTGAAATGATCCACCTATACCATTTTTGTCTGATACGAATTACAAAAGCGGTGCTTTGCTGGGATTGATGGAATGATTTTTCCCCTTTTTTACAAGAGGGATGGAATTACTCCAAGTGTTTGTCAATTTTGGGTTGGGGAGGGCTATTAACACCCCCCCTTTTCCTCTAAATACACCCAATTTCTTAATACTCACACCATCTAAATTTCTAACCCACCTAAAAACTAAATACACCCTCTTACATTTCCTATTTTACCCCTTTTAAAACCCACCCATTATCTTCCCTCTTTCTTAATATACCCACCCATTCCCTTGCCCCATTTCATACATAAGAAACCGCAAAGCCCCTTCATCCCCAGTTCACATCTCTCTCTCTCTCTCTCTCAATTGAACAAGGAAGAAAAAAGGAAGAAGAAGAAAAAAATTTGGGTTGGAGGTGTTCGGGATTGGTTGACCGAACACTTCGGCCGGTACCAGCTAAACATGTTCGATTGGCCTTGAGATGTCACTTTCAGGATGAAAAAGGAGGAAAATGGCGATTTCAGGATTATAACCGAGGAGCTTTGGGAATCTCCTAACCATACTTGATATCTGGGTTTCGGTGAATCCATGTTTCCTGAAGAAGGCCAGCACTTGCGGTCTTGAATCTCAGATACTTGGCTTTTGAAATAGCTAATTCAAGAGGCCACCCAAATGTGTTTATGAGGTAAGAGACCTTACCTGAGTGTTCATTTGAAGAATTTTCACACAGAGAAACTGGAGCTGGTGATGATGATGATGATATGAGAGAGAATGCAGTTTTTCGAAAGGGGAGGGGGGGGGACTGAACAGGGGCTGAGCACAAGAGAGGGAGAGAAAATAAAATAAAATAGAGGGTGTGTATTTAGAAGGGGTAAAGGGTATCAAGGTCTTTTGACACTGGCATTTTTATAGTGAATTTTTGGGGGGTTTATTTAGAGGAAGAGGGGGGTGTTAATAGCCCTCCCCTTTTGGGTTTTGCACGCAAGACTTAACTTAACCCATGGAAGATTACTATTATGGGCAAAATAGACACCCAGTCAAAATTAAGTAAACTTGATTTGATTAGCATATTCCATGTTAGACCATTTATCAGGCTCACATCTCTGAAAATGTTGGTATCTGCTTGTGATAAATTTTAATCCTTGAAGTCATTATCCATTTTGGTTACAGGTTCTGATATTGGTGTTTCCCCCTGTAATTTTTTGAAGGTTTTGGAAGTGCCTTATCCAAGATTGCTGCAAACAGGGGGCTTCCCTTGGGATCACGCCAGATATCCTTTTTAGTTTTTTTTTTCCTTCTTTTTCTGCGAGGGGGGTATTGATGGTTGAGTGTGACATTCTTATTTTACTTTTGATGAACAAAATAAAACATTAAAAGTTCTTATTTTGCTTTGAATAAAACCATAAGTATTAAGTGGATTTTCGGTAAGATATTTTGAACTTGTTTCAAACCACTTGGACTAAAACTGACAACTTAGGGACAAAACAAAATTCAAGGCTACACTCTTTTTTGGATGCATGAAGGTAGTATATGCTAACATATTTGACTTGTAAGCTTTAACTTGTTTCTACCTAGCTGCGGTTCTTCTAAAACAGTTTATTAAGAAACACTGGCAAGAGGATGAGGAAGGTTTTGAGCATCCCGTAGTTTCAAGTGATGAAAAGGTCCTTCGTTTCCGTCCATCATTTGTTTTTCTTTAATATTGTAGATGCACGCGATTATGTTATCAGTTCAGTTACTTTTTGAGAAGTTACTTGATTCCTTTGTGTCGGTTTGTTTGAGGATATTGCATGTGTAGACATAAACTACCTTTGTGGGTTTCGGCCGTCTTTAATCATTGGTAGATAGTGCTTGCAACAGCAGATGGACAGTTACATAAAAGAGTACTCTATTTCATCGATTAAAGATAACACCGAGAACACCCATCTATTATAAACCTGGAGGGTAATAAAATGTGGGAAACTAGACAGTCTTTTTTAAAAATCTCAGCTAACTTGAATGATCACACTTAACTTGGTTTGAAACTACAGTAAGTTATACAACATTATTTTCAATTCGTTAGTGGGCCCTCCTTCTCATAGACTCTTAAGATGCCATATAGTTCTTTATGATTGTGAGTGCATCCACTTAACAAACTGGATCTATTATAAGGTAAAAGATACAATAGAGAGCTTTGAAGTACCAATTTAGCTCCATATGATTGTCAGTACGCCACTTAACAAACTGGATTTAGTCACAAGGAATGGCCCTAGTCGGATGTTCTATTATGTTAAGGGGTGATAAAAGAAGAAATGTTAAGTGACATAATTAAAATGTAAAAGATGCAATAGAGAGCTTAAAGTACCATTTCATACTTCACGACATGCTGTAGATTTAGGATAAACAAAGCAACAGTGAGAATAGATAGTACTCTCTTTGTCCCAAAAAAATAGTCCCATTTGTAAAAAAAGATATATTTATAGTGCAATTCAAAGAATGTACAAACAAGTTAGCGACAATCTTAAAGAGTTTTGTCAAATGAGACCATCTTTTTGTGACGGAGGGAGTATTGTTTTGACCAGCTGTGATATTTACAGGATTCAATTTCTCACATCAAGCTCAATCACATCTTG
The DNA here is from genome assembly GCA_016624345.1 of Platycodon grandiflorus. Lineage (NCBI taxonomy): Eukaryota > Viridiplantae > Streptophyta > Magnoliopsida > Asterales > Campanulaceae > Platycodon > Platycodon grandiflorus. Next base: position 64,650,264 of record CM028362.1, read on the forward strand.
TTATTGTTGCAGGAAAAATTTACATAGCAAATGAACATCACTAGATTTTCTTATTATCGTACAATCATATATATAAGTAACTTCTCCAAACACGTCTAAATGAGGCCTGCCACCATGCAAAGTCAGAAGAGCTGCAGCCTCTCTTATCACGTATTACACGAATATGAACATAAAATGAAAATTAGCAAAATATCAGTCAAAAATAAGCCAAAAAAAAAAAAAAAAACGATAGAGACAAAAATAGCCTTAAATTGTTTTGTTATGTTTATTTCATCACCACTTATAGTCATATACTTTGAAGTTATATGGTTTCTTATTCCAAGGCCGCACTCCATTTAGGTTGGTATTAGTTTTTTTACCCCTCCCCCCACAATGTTATATGTCCACATCCTTGTACCTTTTGACAAGTCCCTATGAACACTTCCACATCCCTGATCAAGTTCTGGTCATTTTATCAGGCAACTATACGTAGGCTTCTTTTGTCTTCATTGGATGACTCACATAAAAAAATTTGCACAGCCATTAGTGTGGCTGTGGCATCAATTGCACATTATGACTGGCCAGAGGATTGGCAAGAGCTACTACCATTCCTTATAAAGTTGATTAATGATCAGAGCAATACAAATGCAGGTAAGTCCTGAATGCGATTTTGTTTTCAGTGAACCTTTGAAGTTTCTTTTCTGTCTTAGTTCTTTAATTCGTGATTGTGGATCATGCATAAGCTCTAATTGCGCTGCTTTTATGCTATGTTTGTAGAGATATTTTTCCAGTTTATTCTGTTAAAGTTCCTTTTGTTTTGTGTGATGTAGTTAGAAAATAGGATTTTAAAGTGATGCTTGGTTTTGAGAGTGTCTTTCTAAATTCCACATTTCTGTTTAGTTTGTTAACTTTATACGAAGAAGAAGGTTTTGGTACCTTTCTGGCAGAGAATTTTGTTTGACAAATGTAATCAGATGTAGCATTTCTGGTTTCTTCCATTACTTACTGGAACTGGAACTGGACATTTCGTTTTGTTGGATCTGAGCATGTTATTCTTTCATCGTTGGTGTTGTGTGGAAAATACAGAATATGGAATATTTGTTTCTTTTGCGACTGTCATCCGTTAGCTGTGTATCTAAAGAAGTGGAGGGGTGAGTGTCAAAGTTGAAGAGTTAAAGTTTTTCGGCTTAAATAACAATTCAATCATGGTGAATTATTCAACAAGGTTACTCTACTATTTTTTTGGCTATTTCATCACTGCACTCCACAGTTGCAGTCATTCACTCCATCCACTATTAGGAGGCCTTTTTCTTCGGAGCTCAACGCAAGTTCACCGGACATGTACAATAATCGAAAGGGGTTGTTCAATGGGCAGTTCACATTCGGTATGAGGGGATCAAGGAAGGACTCAAGGCGATGACGAGTTCATAGGCCTCGGTTTCTACTGGTTCAGAGTTAGGGCTCAAAGTGGGCAGGATGCATCAAGGCTTTTCAGCGTCAATAGGATTTAGGGTGAAGGATTCCGTTTCGAGGGGTTTGAAAGAAGGCGTAAGTGAGTTGCACGAAGAGTTTCCTATTAGGCCTGAGACGGAGAACGATTTGGATTCCAGCCATGCTGATGGGTTTCACCAAATCAGTGAAGGTTCGGTCAAAAATCCACACTTGGCGAGCTCTGTTGGCTTGTAGCTTTGTACTCTTCTTGCAGTGGTGAGACCAAGTGATATCTTGCGTGGTGCTGCCCTAATAGATGGAGAATTGGAAGAGGATGTATTGGTAGGTTTTGGGAGATTGGGAGTCTCTTGTGCAAGCTTTGAGGACAAGATTTTGGATTTGTTGCTGGACATCAAGATGAAATGGATGTCTTTGGGGGAGGGGAGTAGCAAGAAAATTAGCAAATCAAGGGACAGGGGCAAGAGGGAACTGAAGCAACTGTGTTGCAGCTTGAATTTTGATCAAGTTACGGGTAGAGAAGGAGAAGGGAGAAGGAAAAGGAACATTACTTGAATGCAATTACTGGGAAAAAGAGTTATTGTTAAAGCATCTTTGAGAAGATGGAAACTAATTGTGGTATGCCTCGTAGAAACCAAAATGGAGGAAGTAGACTTGAGGGCGATCAATGGTATTTGGGGAGCTAATTGGGTGGACTGGGAGCATTGGGGGCTGTAGGGGCGGCATGAGGCATTTTAGTTGTGGGATAGGAGGTTGTTTTCTAAGATGGGATCGCACTTGGGTTCTTTTTCTATCTCTGTTGCGCTGAAGTTGGTGGATTTTGATAAATCTTGGCTCTTCTAGGGAGTTTATGGGCCTTGTTTAGATGACATTTATGGGAGGAACTAAAGGAAGTGAGACTTAGGTGGGACTATCCATGGTGCTTAGGGGGGGGACTTTAATGTAGTTCGATTTTTGCACGAAAGATCTGGATCTCGAGTCTACTTCCAAGCCATGGCAGAATTTAATGATTTCATCAATGATGTGGAGCTAGTGGATCTACCCTTGACAGGGGAGACCTCACGTAGTTCAGAAACGGGATAGAAATCAATACTCGAGGATAGATACATTTTTGGTTTAAAGGGATTGGGAGGATTGTTTTAGTGGGTCTTTGGAGTCATGCTTTCCTAGAGTGACCTCGTATCACGTTCTTTGCTTCTTGATTGTGGAGGTTATTCTAAAGGGAAATCATCCTTTAAAATCGAAAATATGTGGCTCAAGGAAACGGGTTTTGTGGAGTGGGTTAAAGCAAAGTGGACTTATGTGCTAGTGGGAGATCTGTGCTTCAAATTGGCGAAAAGACCGAAGCTGTTGAAGGAAGATGTAAAATTGTGGAACAGGGAGGTTGTTGGCAAGCTGGAGATTAGAATTAACTCTATTGCGGAGGAGATTAGAAATCAGGATGCGAGAATTGGGATAGGAGGGCTAAATGAAGAGGAAGAGATTCATATGGCGGAACTTAAAAAGGAGTTATAGAGGCTTTTGATTAGTGAGGAGATTAGTTGGAATATCGGATTCAAATGGCTTAAGGAGGGTGATAGAAACACTAAATTTTTTTACAAGATGACGAATAGTCATAACCTAGCGAATCAGAATAAGAAGAATTCTGTAGATGGAGTCCTTGCTGCAAGATGAAGGAGTAAAAAGTGGTATTGTGGGGTTTCATTAGAGATTATATTGTGCTACTGGTGATTGGAGGCCTAAGCTTGATGGAGTGTTTCCTTTAAGACCCTCGGTGAGGAGGACTCGGCAGTTCTGGAGCATCTGCTGTTTACAAAGGAAGAAGTGGTGGGGGCTTTGCGTAGCATGAGCGGGGACAAAGCTCTGGTCCTGATTGGTTTATCTGGCATTTTTCCAACATTGTTGGGAGGTGGTAAACACAAACATTTTGGAGGTATTACATTTTTTTCATGACATGTGAGTTGAAAAAAGTTTTAACGCATCCTTTATTGCCTTAATCCTGAAGATGTGCGCAAGTTACTTGAAAGATTTTAGGCCTATTAGTCTTATCAGAGGAGTGTATAAGTTAATAGCAAAAGTGCTAGCTCAGAGATTAATGAACGTGATTGGAAAGATTGTTTCAGAATCCCAACATGCTTTCGTTCGGGACCGACAAATTCTTTATGCATCATTTGTTGCCAACAAAATTGTGGATGCAAGATTGAAAAGTGGAGTGCCCAGGTGTGCTATGTAAGTTGGACATCGAAAAAGCGTATGATCATGTAAATTGGGACTTTCTATTGTACTTTGACAAAATGGGTTTTGGCATATATGGAGGAAGTAGATCCGGTTTTGCATTTCTACGATGCGCTTCTCAATTTTGGCAAATGGAGAACCACCTGGTTTTTTTTGCTAGTTCGAGGGGTTTGCGCCAAGGAGACCCTCTTTCCCCGTCCCTTTTCATTCTCCGATCATGGAGGTGTCGAGTAGATTGATGAAAAAAGGAGTTTCGGGAGGTTATATAAGTGGTTTTAAGGTGGGCATGCTTAATGAGTCCGAGACTATAGTTTCCCATCTTCTTTTCGCAGATGATACTCTTGTGTTTAGTGGGGCAGATATGTCTTAATTGGGATTTTTGAGGTTGGTGTTATTGTTTTTCGAGGCGGTATTGAGTCTTAGAATTAACATATCTAAGAGTGAAAATTATTCTAGGAGAGGTGGCTAATGTGGGTTCTCTGGTTTCCATTTTCGGGTGTAGGGTTGCTAGCCTTCCTTCTAATTATCTTGGCTTACCTATTGGTGCCCCTTTTAGGGGTAAAGCTATGTGGAACCCGGTAATTGAGAGATTTGAACGCCGGTTGGCGGGGTGGAAGAAACAATTTTTGTCTAAGGGGGGAGGGGGAGGTTAGTTCTAGTCAAGAATATGCTTTCTAACTTGCCTACCTTTGTCGCTTTTTGTGCAGTGCTTCTGTTCATAACAGGTTAGAAAAGTTGGAGAGGGACTTTTTATGGGATGGACAATCGGAGGAGTGGAAATATCATTTAATTAAGTGGGATAAGAAATATAAAATTTACTTTCTATTTTGATTTAATGCTATTTTGTTGTAGCACAAGTGGGACATGCTATAGAAGGGACAATTGGGGCCTTTCAAGTGTTTTCTAAACTTTCATCCGATAATTCTTGATGGAATTATTGGGAGTGACTAACTTGACGACAAAAGTGAAGTACAGTGATGAAATAGACGAAACAATTAGTAGTTGACCTTGTTGAGTAATTCTCCAAACTGCAGTGACCAATTGCTATTTTAGCCAAGTTTTCCATTACTTGAACTTTGATCACATATATAAGGAGACAATTCAACTTAACTTGGCCTTTAACTCAACTACTTGGGGTCCGCTACATGAAGCTTCCCTTCCCATTTTCCGAAGCAAAATAAATTTCATTCAGTTTAATCATTCTTAACCATCACCAAATGTCGGCTTCCCTTACCTCTAACATTGCTAGATATATTGATATTTGCATTTGTAGGTGGTCCATGTCTGTGTTGTATTTCTCCAAACAATCTCAAGTGATTTAATCATAATTATCTATGCAATGAAAGTAGACAAAAACTTAGAATCTCCGAAGCCTCTTTTCCCTGCATGCACATAATCTACTGCAAGGACAGTGAGAGCCATAAACATCTCACCGAGAACATTGGGTTTTCATGCTTATGTTGAGGGGTTATTTACTAAACTAAGACGGTAAATACTTGTGCGGTGCGGAATGTTTGGAACTTTATGGTACTTGTGGATAGCAGGGTGGATCTTCAAAGTTCAGAGTTCCCCCTCCCTTTTCTGAGAGATAAGACTTTTATCCTTGCCTTATTGTTGGCCTCTGCTAGAGGAATGCCAATCACATACTTGAGCAGAGCAGGCACCGGACAGCTGTGCTTTACTTAGTCACTGTCTTCTTCCATTTTTACTTTCTTTTTTATGTTTATGTTGTTCTTTTCTTTTTCTTTTCAATGTTTGCTATGGTGGTCAGCTTCTTCTGTATCCATACATTCTATCTCTTATTCTAATATTATTTCTTCTTTTATCAAAATAAAAAAAGTGTAATTTATTTTCTGTTGGTGCTAATTTTGTAATTTTTACTGTCTCATGAATGTGTGCATTTTGAGTTTTTTTTTTCTCCCTAGTTTTACCACAAATCTCTCTTAGCATTCTCATTGTGGCTCCATCCACTTTATGAACACATTTCTTAGTTGCATAACATTTTGTAACATAAAATAAAGCAAGTCTAATGGCATCCAATAGGTTTTTCCTTTAAATTCGAAGCTAGACATCTGGTGCAGAAATCTGCGGTTCAAGAGAAGAAATTAAGGAGTTGAAGAAGAATCCAAGAAATCAGATGATGCTTAAGAAATCAAGCTGTATTAGCTGAGTACACACTGCATGTGCTGAACATGTTTATTGGAATATTCCGTTTGTTGAGTATGACACTAGTAATGTATAGGTTACAAAGATCTATCAAAGGTCTCAATCCGCGCGCTTAGAATCCAAAAAGGATATTCAAGCCTAGAAATCTAAATGAAATTGACCAAGCTTCTAGACCCAAGAAAATTCACCTGGAAATGCAGCTGGAAAATTCAAAACTTTTGGATGTAAATATAGATTATAAAATGTTCCAGATTGAATGAGACACTTCTCCACTTCAACGAACATGCTTTTATTCAATGATTAACTCCACTTTCCACCTCTCCCTCTTGATTAAGAATTGACTTTACATGCGGAATTGGTCACTACTGTTATTTTTATTGGCCTTTTAACTAAACTGTGGCTCTTTTACTAATCCTCCTTCAAAATTTGCATTTCATATACATTATTCCTACATAGTTTTTCGTACTTCTAATTCTTCTATTCACTTTTCTTTAGCAGTTACCTTCCTTCATCTCAGTCAAGAGGGCTGCAAACGAGCCGAATCAGCTTTAGTGTGTTCTTTTAAAAAAACTTGTGGTCAGCTTGTTTAATATAGAACAAGCCCTAGCCATGCCTTGTTTGTTAAGTTGTAAAATTACATATTTGAGCATTAAATGATTAAATTTGAACAATTTTTGTTCTTTGAGCATTAAATGTAAGAACACATATTTGAAGTCATAAAATGATTAAATAATTACATTACGTGGCAAAATGTAAATATCTAATTTGTATAACTTAAAATTTAATAAGAAATGCTTATATTTTATAATTATTAGTATTCTATTCCTATATATATATATATATATATATATATATATATATATATATAGTAATGAGCTGACCGGAGCTTTATTGAGCTGAACTCTCCTTTGTGCAAGCTCAACTTGTTTATCTAATGAGCCTTAATGAGTTCGGCTCCTTTACTTGATGAACGAGCCCAAGCCGAGCTAGGTTCAAGGACAGTTTGGTTCGTTTACAACCCTAAATGTCACTGAAAAAAAGGTGCATTTCAGCATGTCATGTTAGATATGTATAGGCAAACACTAATTCAAAAAGATAATGTTTTAAGGCTGATCCCTGATGTGTTCATTTTCTTGTAAAAGTATCTTATGTTTTGGCAAAGGTCCACATCTATCCAAAAGGACAAATTATAAATAACCTAGAATATTTCTCTTTCCAAAATAACCAAAAATCTATAAAGCAATATTGGATTTAAAACAGAATAAATTAATCAAATCGTATATAAGATAACAATTAATAAAAAAATTCCCTCTAAAATAAGACTGCCTCATTGAAATTGACTAACTGTTTTGGGATTCCCATCATCTTGCACTTGCAAAGATCTGATCAGTATCCTTTATGAATGTTGCTGCATCTTTTCTCCACTTGTTTGTTTTGTGCTGGATTGTAGGATATCTTTGCCTTTCCTTCTGATGTTTTTTCTTAGAAATAAAAGCATAGAAGAAGAAGCATTCCGGTATGGGGCTTGGTGGATTTAATACAGGTTATTATTTCTGTTTGCACCCAGTAAATTGGGATGTCTTTCCGGTTCCTTTCCATTTTCTTTTTTTCACAAGGATTCTTGTTTTAGAGGCCTGTCCAGTTACACCCTTTTCTTTTTTTCATTCAAAATTCTTCAAAAACAAGAATTTGATTTCACTTTTGATTTCTATTTATTTATTTATTTATTGTAACTAATGCGTGCATAATTATCATTTTGAGACATCATATCTCAGCTTAATAATGATGGGCTACACTGTCAAAAAAATGCTTTTCCATCTTAAAGTTTCATTATAGTTTTTTGAATTCCGAGAAATCCAGGAATTGAACCTAGAGGAAGAGGCTCTTAGTTTCTGTATGGTTACTTATGAAGGAGGGGTTACATATACTGCATTTAAAGGAGATGCACCATTCTGTCATTGAACTGCCTCTACTCCTATGCTCCACCAAAATCCTGGGTACATGTCATTACTCGCTAAGCCAAATTAGTGTGTTTTTTGATTGAGCAAAGATTTTTCTGCAATTGCTGTTTAATTTTTTCAGTGAAAGTTCACTGCACCTGAACTATAGCGAATGTGATTAGATTCTGTCGTCTTCCTGATCTAGCTCATCAAGGATGTTATTTAAAGCTAACTTTCTTGGTTCTTTGCATCTGCTTTATTTGAACTTGTCACCACATTCACACTATTTCATGCTTGATGCATTTAGACTCTATTTTCAAAATGTGCAGTGAATGGTGCTCTGAGATGCTTGGCTCTTCTCTCCGCGGATTTGGATGACAAAGTGGTGCCAACAATAGTGCCCCTCATATTCCCCTGCTTGCATGCAATTGTTTCGTCTCCTCAGGTTAATTTTGTCTTGGCAGGCATCTGCACTTTTATTTTTTTAATTTCTTTATATCTTATATTTTCAAATAAAGAACACGCATGTGAGTTCTTTTTCAGTTTTTTCAACATCGAGATGCATTGCTATCCTTACTCCTCTGACTCCATTAGACACCATCCTAGACTACAGTACGGCACGACGACGTTCTTGTGGCTTGAGGGTGTATAATTTGGTTTTGCCTTTTAGAGGCTAGGGACTAGAATGCAAAATTAGTTAGTGTAAAGTCAAGATGTTATTGAGTTGGCTCAAGCATCTATATCGACATCAAATTCTATACATGGAATAGTTCGTTAAAGGAATTTATATCATTAATTATAAAAAATTACCCAAATTTATGATATGAGCTACAATGATCAAACTAAATAAATGATAATGAATAATCATTTAATTGAACAATGGATGAAACAAAGATGGATAAGCTAGAATGAAGGCTTACTTACCATCTTTCTGTTTGTTACCCAGAATTGACCACCATGAAGAGCTTACTCGTCTAGCTTTCTTCTCCCTCTTAAATGTACTTGGCTATGTTCAATTAGGTTGCATAGTTTTTTCGATTCTTGACTTGACCTCCGTTTCCTGGTGTTTTGTGCTTCTGGTGCATTTATGCCTAATAGCAATATAAATTTTCCTACACTTGATGAAACTTGCTTTCCAGAACTCAGTAATGCTCTTAACTTTGTAATACGAGTTATTAATATTTATTGGCTCTTCTTAGAAATTGCTTATTATTAGAATTAGGGAATACAATATTGCTATACATCTTGAGACCCCATTAATGCCCCAAAAAACTGCGACCCAACTGATATCTAAGATGATGAAATGGAACAGTCACTGAATTGGGAAAATATATGATAGCAGAAAATCTCAAAGCAACAGGATGATTCCAGAGACATCTAGGTCAAAAGCTGCACAGATACCCTGATGTGTGCACGTCGACCCTCAAGCTATTATAGCTTGGAACCTTCAAATGGTTGCAACCACAAGCCTAGAATGGGACAATCTATTGGAGATGAGCTTTTCCTCGACCCGTAGGCTGTATGAGAGCCTAGAACCTTGGAATAGACCTTGACCGTAGACTATGAGGAAGTCTAGAACCACAGGTATATGAACGCCACAATATTGAGCTCACAATCTTGATAAGTTCTAAAACACGAACTCTCTAAACAAGAGAAGAAATCGAAAATTTTAAGAAGTAGAGATTTTATTCATTCAACTGATGATCCAAAGCAATATGCATGTTGGCCTATTTATAGGTACAAAGAAATCTTCACCTTAATTCTAGAAGATAGAAAAGAGACTCTTCACATACTCCTAGAAGATAGTATTGTTCTAGACAATTCCTCCTATTATGCTATCTAGAATAATCCATTACTACTTTCTAGAGTCTAATGACTTGGGCTCTTATTGGACTTTAAAAATTAATGACTCTAAAAAGATATTACAAGCCCATTAGTTTAAACAAGGCCCAAGCTTAATAAAACCCAAATGTTATTTCATGGTCCAAGAGCTTCAATTATGAATAAACCATGCGCCACTTGAGTTTCTTCAATTGGGTCTTTACTTTGAATTTCAGCAACTAAATTCTTTAAAGCTTCTTTCATCCTTTTAGCTCTTTCTCTGGTGATTGGGCCTGTAGAAATCTCGAGTGGATCACTAGAATGAGAATTAGAAGTTGGGACTTCATCATACCCCCCAACTCCATCACCCTGAAGATCCATCCGTGAATCATTTGAATCACCTGGAAGCTATAAATAGAGCCATCATCACCCATAAGCATAGTCATTATGAGTCAATGAACGTATGAGATCTAGTATCACCCAATTTGGCAATGCTTCTAATTTTCGAGTGGTCTTATTTTAACTGTAGTTCAGAGTTTGATGCTCTTATGTAATCTTCAATATGATGTCTCTCTCAAGAAAATTTCTGGAGAAATGGTTTTTTTTTGGGAGAAATGGTTCTTCAGAACATGGTTTACGTCCATTCTTATCTTACTAGCATCTTATTGTGCAGATCTATGAGAAGCCTTTGAGAACAAAGGCTCTTTCAGTAGTTTATTCTTGCACCTCTATGCTGGGGGTTATGAGTGGTGTATATAAGGTACTTTCTTAGCACCTGCTTTATTTTACTTGAAATTCAGGGTGGTTATATTATTCTCTGATGTTACATAATTAGCTGAATTGCTGCACTGTGAATCCTTATGTTTAGACAGAAACAAGTGCATTGATGTTACCAATGCTTAGACCTTGGATGGTTCAGTTTTCGTCTATTCTTGAATTTCCAGTGCAATCCGAAGATCCAGATGATTGGAGTATCAGGATGGAGGTAGGTTTGTGTTTCTAGTTACCAGGACACTTCCATCATAATTGTCCTCTGTTAATATCATCTGCTCTCATTTACCATCAGGTATTGAAGTGTCTCAATCAATTTGTTCAGAATTTCCCTAGCCTTGCAGAAACTCAATTTGTTGGTACGTTTGGTTCGTCAACTTACTCGGCTTGAAGTTCATTTTACAGATAGTTTCATGTTCTTCTGGATTGAATAAATTTATGGTTTATTACATCATTACTCAGAAAAGCTATGTTGTTTCAGAGGTTCTGGGGCCATTGTGGCAGACATTTGTGTCGTCTCTTACAGTATATGAAAAGTCATCAATTGAAGGTCTAGAAGATCCTTACGATGGAAGGTACGATTCCGATGGTTCAGAGAAGAGCCTCGAGTCCTTTGTCATCCAGGTAAAAGAAGTTCCTTGATACTTACATATAGTATTTAAATTTCATAGAAACTATTTGTCCAGGTAAAAGAAGTTCCTTGATACTTACATATAGTATTTAAATTTCATAGAAACTATTTGTCATCTCATGGTGATAAAACATAGCATTCTGAAATATTTCAGCTGGTGGGTTTTAGCAAGAGTTGAATGAACTGGCTCTGTTTTGCAGCCAATGTTTGGGAGTGGTAGGAGGGGCAGATGACATATTCTGGTTCCTATTAAATGAACATAGTGGGTGTTCTTAAACTCTAACATGGTTTCTCAAACTTGGGAACCCAAATCTTGTAGTTAGACCTTGCACTGTCAAGATAAATTTTCTTTAAATTTCATTGATGGAAACTAGTTGTAATCCTAGATATTATCGATTGTTATATTGCAAAAAAGGTCTTCTAAACCATTTTCACCTCTGTGGAGTTCTGTGATGGGCTAGATGATAACATTCATGCTTATATATGCTTTATGGTTCTTATTGGCTTGGTCTTGGTTGAAAGTACTTTAGGGAGAGAAGAAAATGGAGAAATCCTTGTGTATTGCTTGTGAAGAGCTGTACATATTTATACACTTTCTAGGCTACCTATTTTAGGAAACTAAGAGAAGATTAATCTCAATCAAATCTCCCATAATTACTCTCCTAAATTATGCTATCAATATAATCACTCTCCTATAATTATGCTATCAACATAATCACTCTCCTATAATTATACTATCATAATACATAATATATAACACTCCCCCTCAAGCTGTAGCATACATATTGTATGTTCCCAGCTTGTTACAAATATAATTGACTCGAGGACCCGCGAGAGACTTTGTAAATGTATCTGCCAGTTGGTCAATTGACTTAACATAACCAATAACAATGTCCCCTGAAAGAATTTTCTCTCGGATAAAGTGCTTGGTTTTTTCATGAAAGACAGGATTATAGGCAATATGGAGAGCTGCATGATTATCACATATTAACTTCATCAGTTGAATCTTCATAAACTTTAGCTCCTGGAGTAATTGTTTCAGCCATATGAGCTCACATGTTGTTTTAGCCATGGCTCGATACTCTACTTCAGCAATGAATAGTGCGACAACCAATTATTTCTTGCTTTTCCATGACACAAGGTTTCCCCTAATGAAAATGCAATAACCAGTCGTTGATTGAGCGTTTATCGAATGAACAATTTGCCCAATCTGCATTTGAATAGCCAATCGCCTCAGTATGCCCCTTGTTTTCATGTAGCAGACCTTTGCCAGGCTTTTTCTTGATGTACTTTAGAATACGAATGACTCTCAAATGGAGTACTTAGAGACCGACTAAGAACGCTGAGTCGGAATGCAATATCAGGTCGCGTTACCGTGAGGTAGTTAAGTTTGCCAATGAGTCTCATGTATTTGCTCGGTCTAATATCCCCCTTATCAGGTAGAAGCTTAGCATTCGGATCTATTGGAGTCTCTACAGGTTTGCAGCTGGACATAATTGTTTCTTCTAAGATATCCAAGACATTTTCTCTGGGAGATGAAGACACCATGTTGGGATTGAGCAACTTCTATTCCCAAAAAATACTTGAGTTTGCCTAAATCTTTTGTCTGAAAGTGATGGAGGTATACCCTTCTGTTCATTCTCGGTAATCACAGTGTCATCCACATAAACAACGGGATAGATGCATCGATCGGAGGAGAAATGGAGGTAAAATACTGAATGATCAGCCACGCTTTGGGTCATTCCAAATTGTTGAACAACCGAACTAAATCGCCCAAACCAAGCTCGTGGGGACTGTTTCAGTCCATAGAGAGCACGACGGAGGCGACACACCAATCTAGAGTTAGACTCCCCCCGACAAAACCAGGAGGTTGCTCCATATAAACTTCTTCCTCCAGGCATTTTTGATATCCAACTAATAAAGGGGCCAGTCATGAATAGTTGGCATAGAGAGGAATATGAGAACAGAGGCCATTTTGGCAACTGGGGAGAACGTATCGCCATAACCCATAAATCTGGGTATACCCTTTTGCAACTAGTCGAGCCTTCAACCGGTCTATAGTGCTATAGGATGAACTTTGACGGTTTAAACCCAACGACAATCGACCGTAGATTTTTTTGGAGGAAGGGGCACTAAATCCCATGCAGATATCTCATCCGTCATCGCCTAACGCCAACTAGGATCTGAAAGAGCAGCTCCTACATTCTTAGGAGTGGAAATAAAGGACAAGGATGACACACATGCGGTATATGATGGAGATAAACGATGATAGCTCATGAAATTATAGATAGGATAAGGATTGCGAGTAGCGTGAATACCTTACGTTCGGCGATAGGTCAATCAAAGTTAGGGACCGGAGCGAATGGCATGACCGGAGTAGACAGTGAGTCCGCGGGCCAGATGCAGGAGTAGGTGTAGGGCTAGTTATGGCGTTAGGTTCGGTTGTAGGCTAAGTGGAAGGGCGGCTTAGGTTTTGGCGACAATAGTGGGTGAGTAGAGGAGGTGCAGAGGCTGTAGTAGAAGCAACATGATAGAAACTGGCAGGTACACTAAAGATAAATGGGACTAAATACAAGATTTTATTGCGATATTCTCTGAAGAGTCATTCTCAACAGAGATATAGTAGTACATAACAGAAATACAGCATATGAGATTTAACCAAAAAGGATAATGATCCAGAGATCAGTTTCAAAGTGTTTCCCTTCCAAGCATTTGAGAGCTTGGTCTCTTCTTCCCAATTCCCACAAATCAATGCCTAAAATATAGCTGCTCAGCACTGACTCATTGTTACTTATTTAACTGACTCCTACAAGAACCGACTCTTACATAATTGAATAACTGCTAACTGACTATTAAATAACTGCTTACAACATTAATTCTGCTCATTGGGCCTAGCCCTCCTCTTATAAACTTGATTAATCACAGGTCTAACAATACTCCCCCCCAAAAGTGTCACCTTGTCCTCAAGGTGAAAAGAAGGAAATTGTTCCATGATGGTTGCAACCGGCTCCCAAGTAGTCATCCGTCTAGAGAGCGCATCAGCAACTCCATTTTCTTTACCAGGCCTGTACTGAATTTCAAAATCCAACCCCATCAATTTGGAAGTCCACTTGAATTGATCTTCACCCATCACACGCTTATCAGTAAGGAATTTGAGACTTTTTTTATTAGTAATAATGATGAAATGTCTACTCAAAAGATAATGTTTCCACGTTTGAATAGCCAATTTTTCTACCATCTCCCACTTCCACCGTATAAGGTGAAGTCTCCATTATTTGCAATTGATTCTCCTTGGCACATGTAGAAGAGATGAAATTATGTGAGGCTCCACAATCTACTAAGATTAACACTTGTCTATTTCCCAATATTCCCCACAACTTGATAGATTTTTTTGAAGTGAAACCATTGATGCTAAACAAGGATATAATTGTAAATTCTTCATTTCTCCCCCTTCCTCTTGTACCTTCAGCTCCTCTTCTTTATTTTCTTGTCCTTCCTCTTCTTCTAAAAGTAGTACTTGTAATTGTTTATTACTAGCACATACATGGCCTGACTGAATTTTTCATCACATCTGAAACAAAGTCCCTTTCTAGATTTCTCCTGCAATTCAGCATCAGTTAATCTTCTAAATCCGCGTCCTCTAGAAGATCCAAAAGGTTTCACAATACTCGCTTCTCTGTGGAACTTCCAACTCCGGACATGGTGGTTTGAACTTGATTCTTCCCGCCTGGTTCCCAAGTCACACTTCGAGTATTGTTATGAGGTTTGAGTTCCACTATTTCCCTTACTTATCAAGGTGTTCTTCTCATCCACCCTTTGAGCAAAATCCATCAATTCAGAAAGGGTTTGAACTCGATGAAGCTTCAGTTTTGCCCTTACCACTTCCTTGAGTCCATTTAAGAAAACTACCTTCAAATAAGATGGTTTAGCACATTTGAGAGGGCATGCATATAATTCAAATTTCTCCCTATACTCTTCTACTGACCCGGTTTGTTTGAGAGTCAATAGTAATTCAAAAGGGCTTTCAATCGTGGCTGGTTGGAAACGCCTTATAACCGCAGAACGAAAATCAACCCATGTAGGATTTGGTGCAGTAAATTCCTACCATTGATACCATGTTAAAGCTTTTCCCTCCATTACCACCATAACTGCTTGCAACTTCTCAGCCTCGGTCGTCCCTTTCAAATCAAAATATCTCTCAACACGGGTTGTCCACCCATATGCATCTTCACCCTCAAAAACTTGAATTTTCAGCTTTCTCCATCGTTCCACTCTTTTTCTCGGGCCAATATTAATTCCAGTACCCACTTCGGTCGGTGTTTGACTCTCATCTTCGGAATCTTTATCTCGCCTGGAACGATTTACTATTCCATGCACTGTTTCTGTTAGTTCAGTTAATTGCCTCTGAGTTTCCATGCGCTTAAGCCTGTCTTGTTCCATGTTCTTCTCCATGTTCTCCCGCATAGCCAAGAGTTTTTCAAATCCTCGTTCTAGAATCTGTAAGTGATGTGAATTCGCCCGATTGATTGGGGTGAATTCGCTCCAAGACCGGATCGAAGAATACGCACCCAATAACGAACACGGAATATGAACTCAAACACTCGAATGAAGGAAAAACGCAGCAAATACCAACGAAGAAATGGAAATGATAGTTTGATAAGGAGTCTCCCTCGACCCGCTAATCGCAATGATTAGGAACCTCGGGGTGCGATTGAGAACCGTCGGCGCGATTGCCAATGACCCACGACCACGGAACGGCACAATCTTCGACTCTCGAAGATTGATAAGTTCAAGGTGGATTCTTAGTCCAAGAAACCCGATAAACTCACAACTCTGATGTGAAAACAAGAGATAAACTCTCAAAATGCAATTTTGCATATATCAATTGATCCAAGATTCTCATTACAAG
Source organism: Platycodon grandiflorus (assembly GCA_016624345.1). Classification (NCBI taxonomy): domain Eukaryota; kingdom Viridiplantae; phylum Streptophyta; class Magnoliopsida; order Asterales; family Campanulaceae; genus Platycodon; species Platycodon grandiflorus. The sequence goes on from CM028362.1 coordinate 64,666,165, forward strand.
TGTTTGAGCATGTCTTTTATATGTCTCCAAGGCTAAAAAATAACAAAAGGAAAAGTAACCCACGAAGTTACACAAAGGTCACAAGAAAAAAACATCCAACTTCCACCAAAAAACGTTTTAGATTAGCTCTATTTCGTGGGATCGCAGAAGACTAAGTGACACTAGGCGTGATCACGCCTAACACGGAGTAGTCTTCTGAGTTTGTTGGGATCGCAGAAGACTAATTGAGATTAGGCGTGATCGTGCCTAACACGGAGTAGTCTTCTGAATTTGGCTCTCCAACATGCAAATAAATCTCGCTTGATGGCCTTGATTATTCTCGACTTCAATTCGGCCTCTAATCTCTTCCACAAGTGACCTTAAAGCCGCTTGAATCTCCTTTGCACGTGCACGAATCATTGGGCCTCCGTTTATGCTTAATGGCTCACGAACATGATTGACTTGACCCGAACCATGCTTGCCTTGATTCTCATCATTCCCTCCCTCTTCGAGAGGATTCGACCTCGAATCATCACCTGCGTCGAAAAGAGATAAATCAGATACATTAAATGTCGATGACACATTATACTCACCAGGAAGATCAAGTCGGTAAGCATTGTCATTCAGCCTTTCAAGAACTTGGAATGGTCCGTCACCCCTAGGATGCAATTTAGAACGACGTTTCATTGGAAACCGTTCCTTCCGTAAATGTAACCATACCCAATCCCCGGGTTCGAATACAACCTGCTTTCGACCTTTGTTTGCTTGCTTGACATATTGGGCCGTCCTTTTCTCGATGTTTAACCGAACCTGTTCATGCAACTTTTTAATCATCTCCGCCTTGCGTTTTCCATCCAAGCTAGCACGTTCCCTCACTGGAATAGGAACAAGATCTAATGGACTACAAGGGTTAAATCCATATACAATTTCAAATGGTAATTTGTAGCAGTATGAACAGAACGATTGTATGCAAATTCAACAAATGGAAGACTTTCTTCCCAACTTTTTAAGTTTTTATTCAAAACAGTCCTAAGCAATTGTGATAAAACCCTATTCACAACTTCGGTTTGGCCATCCGTTTGAGGATGATACGAAGTAGAAAACAATAGCTTAGTTCCCAACTTATTTCACAAAACTCGCCAGAAATGACTCACAAATTTAGTATCTCGATCACTCACAATAGTTCTCGGTATGCCATGCAAACGTACAATTTCTTTGAAAAACAAGTCAGCTATGTAGCTAGCATCATCGGTCTTATGACACGAGATGAAATGTGCCATTTTTGAAAAACAGTCAACTACCACAAAAACTGAGTCATAACCACGCCTAGTCCTAGGCAAACCAAGTATAAAATCCATAGAAATATCAGTCCACGGACAATCTGGAATAGGCAACGGAGTGTACAACCCATGCGGTTCCACTCGAGACTTGGCATGCTTACATGTAATGCAACCGGCACACACACGCACAACATCAACTTTCATTTTTGGCCAAAAAAAATGTTCTTTTAGCGTCTCAAAGGTCTTAAAAACACCAAAATGACCCATAAGGCCACCACCATGTGCCTCACGCACGAGTAACTCACGAATTGACCCTCTTGGTATGCAAAGTTGATTCTCTTTAAACAAATAACCATCATGTCGATAATATTTATCAAAAGCCATATTCTCGCATGCTTGAAATATGGATGCAAAATCATCATCAACGGCATACAAATCTTTTATGAAAGAGAACCCAAGCAATCGAGAATGCAATGTAGTAATCAAAGCATGCCTACGCGATAAAGCATCGGCGACTACATTATCTTTACCCTTTTTGTACTTAATCACATAGGGAAAAGACTCAACAAACTCAACCCATCTAACATGCCTTTTGTTCAACCTACCTTGACTTTTTAGGTATTTTATTGACTCGTGATTCGTGTGAATCACAAATTCCCTAGGTCTAAGGTAATGTTCCCATGTTCTAAGGCACCTCACTAAGGCATACAACTCCTTGTCATAAGTGGAGTAATTCAGGGACGCTCCACTCAACTTTTTGCTAAAGTATGCTACGGGTCTACCTTCTTGGGTCAAAACACCTCCAACACCAACACCCGAAGCATCACACTCAAGTTCAAACATCTTATCAAAATTTGGTAAAGCAAGAATTGGAGCAGAAATTAGTTTTTCTTTCAAAAGTTCAAAAGCAACTTGTTGCTTTTCACCCCAATTAAATTTTACCTCCTTGACTAACTCATTCAATGGAGCAGCGATCGTACTGAAATTCTTCACGAACCTCCGGTAAAAACTTGCTAATCCATGAAAGCTTCGAACTTCACTTGGACTCCTAGGAGTAGGCCGCTCCTTGACTGCTTCAATCTTGGATTCATCCATTTCTACACCTGCGGCACTCACAACAAAGCCAAGAAACACAATTCTATCCAAGCAAAAATCACATTTTTTGAAGTTAGCATATAAAGAATGCTCTCTCAAAGTGTTTAAAACAGAACGAAGATGTATCATATGCTCTTTCATGCTTTTACTATAAATCAAAATGTCATTAAAATATACAACTACAAATTTACCTATAAACTCCCTAAGAACCTGATTCATTAACCTCATGAATGTACTCGGAGCATTAGTCAACCCAAAGGGCATAACTAACCACTCATACAGCCCAAATTTGGTTTTAAAAGCAGTTTTCCACTCATCACCTTCTCTAATTCTAATCTGATGATAACCACTTTTTAAATCAATTCGGGTATAAGCGTCACTCAACTCATCAAGCATATCATCCAATCGTGGAATAGGATAACGATACTTAATAGTAATCTGGTTAATGGCCCTACAATCAGTACACATTCTCCATTCCCCATTTTTCTTAGGTACAATAATAACTGGTACAGCACAAGGACTCAAAGACTCACGAATCTTACCATTTTTTAGCAACTCTTCAACTTGCCTTTGAATTTCTTTGGTTTCCTCGGGATTGGCTCGGTATGCTGGCCTGTTTGGCAAGGTAGCACCAGGAATGAAATCTATTTGGTGCTCAACCCCTCGAAAAGGGGGCAAACCACTTGGTTTGTCCTCGGGAAACACGTCGCTGAATTCCTGTAACAAAGTTGAAACAAAGGATGGCACAGCTTTTGGAATATCATTAGTGGAAACCAAGGTAGTTTTGAAAACCATTATTAAAACCTCTCCTTTATCCCCCAACTCCCTCAATACCTCACTTGGTTTGATAAAGAAGTTTTGTTTCACTCTCCTTGGCCCTTGGCCTTTTCAACTAATTTCTTTCCTTCCTCATGCTCTCGTGTGTCCGTCCTCATTTTATTTTCTTTTTCACTTTTTTTTCTCTCACCACTCTCATTTTCACTCACTTCCACCATCCCACTCTTTTCCTTTTCCCTCTCTACCTCACTAACCTCACCTCTTTTTGCTTTTTGAGATTGGAGTTCGAACACTTGTTGTGGTGTCAAGGAAATAAGTGTGTGGGACCTTCCCTTGTGTTGTAAAGTGTAATGGTTCAAGAAACCATCGTGAATCACATGGCGATCGAATTGCCATGGCCTCCCCAAAAGCACATGTCCCACTTGCATTGGGACCACATCACACATGATCTCATCCTTATACTTCCCAATTGACAAGGTAATCGATGCCTGTTTTGTCACCTTCAACTCTCCACAATTATTAAGCCATTGAAGCTTATAGGGTTGTGGATGCCTAATGACCGGAATATTCAACTTCTCAATCACCTCCGTACTAACAACATTAGTACAACTCCCACTATCTATGAGCAAATCACACCCCTTACCCCTTATGTTACAACGGGTATGGAAAATATGCTCCCTCTGTTGGTCACTAGACTCCTTCACTTGTGTACTCAAGACCTTCTTCACTACTAAAGCCTCAAGTGTGAACGGATCTTCCTCCTCACTTTCTTCTTCCTCCCCTTCCTCTACTAGTCCCTCCGAAAAGTAATCATTACCCTCCAAGTATACTACCCTTTTGTTCGGGCATTGAGATGCGATATGCCCTCTCCGATTACATTTAAAACAAATAATTTCTCTTGCCCTTGTTGGGCTTGGTACTATACCCTTCCCTTTGTCTCCCACACTACCCTTGGAAGACTCCCCAACTGGCTTGGTCGGTGTGGTATTAAAACTCTTATTTCTCTCGACATTTGACTTGGTATATTGCTGGTAAGGAGAAGATGAAGTGTTTTGGTTACGTGTATAGGTACCTCTCCCCTTGAGTTGCCTTTCTACCTTAATGGCAGCATGGACAACAACTTCCAAGTCCTCGTACTCACGCAACTCAACCACATTGACTATCTCCCTATTCAACCCATTGATGAACCGAGAAATAGTTGCATCAACATCCTCCTCCACATTAGCTCGAGCAAGAGCTAATTCTAGCTCCCTACTATACTCCTCGACCGATTTAGTCCCTTGAGTTAAGGATTGAAGTTTCCTTAACAAGTCTCGGTGATAGTAGTTAGGCACAAACTTCCTATGCATTGCTCTCTTCATCTCTTCCCAATTGGTTATATTTCCTTCTCCTATCCTCCTACGGTTGAGAATAAGTTGCTCCCACCAAATACTCGCATACTCGGTGAACTCTAGAGATGCTAGTTTCACCTTTTGCACTTCTGTGAAATGGTTGCAACTAAAGAGCACTTCCACCTTTCTAACCCACTCAAGGTATTCTTCTGGTTCAGCCTTACCCCTAAAGGATGGCACCTTCATTTTGATATTCTTAATGTCCCCTTCTCGACGTGGGTAATTAGCTCTATGACCTCCCCTTCGATCATTCCTCCGTTCGTCCTCATATTCCCTCTCCAACCAATCATCATCTAAGTCCTCATCATCGCCCTCCCTAGGTTGATGTCTATCCTCACGGTATACCCCTCTCCTAGCTTGGAATCGGGGTGGATTCCTTGGGGGTGGTGTATTAGCGACCTCCATCCTCGTCATCCTATGCGTAAGATCCTCCACTATTCTAGTCAGACGTTCTATAGGATCCTCCCTACCTACTCCTTCATTATTCCTCGGTGCTTCATTGTTATTACCGTCTTGTGACATGTTGTTTAAAAGTCAAATCACACAATCTCACAAAATGTACCGCTCGTGTATACACTCTCCTCACACACTCACTCTAGATTTCTTGGATAGTACCTACCCTTGAAAATACCAACAATAAGAGTCAAATATGTTGTAACGTTCCGGGAGTGATTCTAGGCAAGCACAAACTTATGTTCCTCAAGATTCTTTGGTTAATTTGTTCAAAGTGAGAACCAATTTACTCGAAAGCAAGAATAGAACAAGCACAATGGATTGATATTTGTATGACAAAGGAGATGATATGACAAGGCAAAATTTCCAGCAATTCCACAATGACAATATTCAAACTTTTTCAAACCCAATTTGAGGTCCCCAAAAAAAATTCGGCCCACTTTCCTTTTTTTTTTTTTCTTCAGATTCAAGCTTCCCCTTTTTTTTTCTAGCTTGATTGCACAACTTTCAATTCAGAAATTTTTTTTTACTATGGGCAATTCACCTTTTTTTTTTTTTTTGGCTTTGAGATTTGGAACAAGAACAAGATAACACACAAGGTTGCTAGAACAAAACACAAAATTCCAGCAATTACGCTAACGGAGAAAAGAAGAACGAAATGAATTTTCACAACGAAAATAAAGAACGAAATTTCAGAATTTTAGATTTGGAAGAACACGAAATTAACAAGAACGAAACGAGAGACGAATTTCGGGTTACCTCTTCGATGGCTTTGATACCAATTAATGTGAATTCGCTCCAAGACCGGATCGAAGAATACGCACCCAATAACGAACACGGAATATGAACTCAAACACTCGAATGAAGGAAAAACGCAGCAAATACCAACGAAGAAACGAAAATGATAGTTTGATAAGGAGTCTCCCTCGACCCGCTAATCGCAATGATTAGGAACCTCGGGGTGCGATTGAGAACCGTCGGCGCGATTGCCAATGACCCACGACCACGGAACGCCACAATCTTCCGACTCTCGAAGATTGATAAGTTCAAGGTGGATTCCTAGTCCAAGAAACCCGATAAACTCACAACTCTGATGTGAAAACAAGAGATAAACTCTCAAAATGCAATTTAGCATATATCAATTGATCTAAGATTCTCATTACAAGTGTTTGAGCATGTCTTTTATATGTCTCCAAGGCTAAAAAATAACAAAAGGAAAAGTAACCCACGAAGTTACACAAAGGTCTCAAGAAAAAAACATCCAACTTCCACCAAAAAACGTTTTAGATTAGCTATATTTCGTGGGATCGCAGAAGACTAAGTGACACTAGGCGTGATCACGCCTAACACGGAGTAGTCTTCTGAGTTTGTTGGGATCGCAGAAGACTAATTGAGATTAGGTGTGATCGTGCCTAACACGGAGTAGTCTTCTGAATTTGGCTCTCCAACATGCAAATAAATCTCGCTTGATGGCCTTGATTATTCTCGACTTCAATTCGGCCTCTAATCTCTTCCACAAGTGACGTTAAAGCCGCTTGAATCTCCTTTGCACGTGCACGAATCATTGGGCCTCCGTTTATGCTTAATGGCTCACGAACATGATTGGATTGACCCGAACCATACTTGCCTTGATTCTCATCAATAAGCGTGCCTCCATGCTTCTGGTCAAAACCATAAAATGCACCAAGATCTTGTTGCTCTGATACCAGTTGATAGAAACTGGCAGTTACACTAAGATAAATGGGACTAAATACAAGATTTTATTGCGATATTCTCTAAAGAGTCATTCTCAACAGAGATATAGTAGTACATAACATAAATACAGCATATGAGATTTAACCAAAAAGGATAATGATCCAGAGATCAGTTTCAAAGTGTTTCCCTTTCAAGCATTTGAGAGCTTGGTCTCACCCACCCAATTCCCACAAATCAATGCCTAAAATATAACTGACTCCTACAATAACTGATTCTTACATAATTGAATAATTGCTAACTGACTCTTAAATAACTGTTTACAACATTAATTTTGCTCATTAGGTCTAGCCTTCCTCTTATAAACTTGATTAATCACAGGTCTAACATAACAATGTCAATGGATGATACAACCAATGGAGTAGTACTAACAGCTAGAGAGAGAACCTCATGCACATACTGAGTAGGATCGGGAGAAGGATAGAAGGGAGTCGTCTCAAAGAAGGTGACATCAGGTGAGACAAGATATCACTTAAGCTGAGGTGAGAAGCAACAGTAGCCTTTCTGTAAGCGAGAATATCCCAAAAAGATACATTTGAGAGACTTGACTTGTAATTTATCTTTTCTTGGAGTGAGATCATGAACAAAACATGGACACCCAAAGACACGAGGAGGAAGAGAATAGAGTGGCTGGCTAGGAAATAAGAGAATGAGGGACCGATTATTTAAAACGGAGGATGGCATGCGATTAATCAAATAACATGCGGTAAGAACGTCTCCCCAAAAACACAGCAGAACATGAGTGTGAATGCAGAGAGTACGTGCATTTTCAATCAAGTGTCTAATTTTCCTCTCTGCCACCCCTTTTTGTTGAGGGGTATGAGTGCAAGATGATTGATGAAGTATGCCTTGAGAGGCCATAAAGGATTCAAATGGGGTAGAAAAATATTCTTGTGCATTATCACTTCGAAGGGTACTAATATTTGTGCCAAATTGAGTTTTAATTTCAGAGAGAAATGTTTGAAATATGGAGAATAATTCTGAACGATTTTTCATTTAGAATAAACAAGTGCAACGAGAAAAATCATCAACAAATATATCAAAGTAATTAAAACCCAAAGTTGATTTGACACGACTAGGACCCCATATATTTGAATGAACTAAAGCAAAGGGGGACTCTGCTTGTTTATTGAGACGACTAGGAAAAGAACTACGATCATGCTTCCCTAACTGACTAGACTCACACTCTAAGGAAGATAGACTGGCAAGTTTTGGTACCACCCTTTGTAATTTTTGTAGGCTAGGATGTCCCAAACGATGATGAAGAATGACAAGTGTTTTAATGGTAACACAAGCGATAGTAGCTGGTGGTGGGGAGAGGTAGTATAGCCCGCGATACTCGCATCCTACTCCAATCGTCCTCCCAGTGTTTCGATCTTGCACAAGAATCGAATTAGCAATGAACGTAAGGAAATGTTTGTGTTAACTTGCAAATGGAAATCAGATTGGTCTGGGAGAGAACAAAATCTAATGATAGAGAAGGCAAGGTTATAGCTTGTCCAATTCCTCTAACTTTAGTTTGTGAGCCATTGGTAGATGTAAGAGTGAATAAATTATTAGAATAAGTAATATGGGAAAACAAATTCTTGTTACCAGACATATGATTTGAAGCACTCGAATCAAGTACCCATGGCCCAAGAAAGGTTGATTGAGAGATGCATGCAATATGATTACCTGTTTGATTGGTTGAGGCTATGGTTGATGACCGATTATTCTCTTGAAATTTCTTAAATGCAGCATACTTAGCTGCAGGCACGGTCATTGTCCTAGGTGTATCCTCAGACAGTGGATCATATTGTGAAATGTTTGCAATCTTAGGCGGATATCCATGGAGCTTGTAGCAACGATCTACTGTATGCCCAGACTATGGCAATGAGTACACTTAGGGCGACCTTGACCTCACTGTCCGCCTTTACCATCCCGTCGATAAATCACTTGAGAGGCTAGAATAGCAGTATCAGTGGTAGTCGTGGAATCGCTTGAGATGTTTAGGGGTGCGGAAATACGAATTAACTGATATTTTGTATGCATAGTAGGAACTTCGGGATTAGCTAGGATTTGATTACGAACTGAATTCAGTAGGCAAATAGTGCAAGGACCATGAAGAATTTTCCATAATCTGCTTTTTGTTGCGTAACATCAGTAGTTGAGAAAGGCATCAACTCATTAAATTCCTGTTGAAGAGTCTCAATTTGGCCTAGGTACTCTTGCATATAGTGATCTCGTTTCTTAATCGTCTTCATACGAGAGACAATAGTATAAAGACGATTTATGTCGTTCGAATAAAGTTTCTTCGCCTTTTGCCATACCTCGTAGCAAGTGCGATAAGGTTGGTATTGGCCAACAAGTGTCTGATCAATAGATTGCCATAAGACATTGCATAAGAAGGCATCAATTTGCTTCCATTGCAACTGTTCTTTTTTGTTAAATGTTCTTCAAAACACTGACCCATAAACCACAGTTCAACAGAGGCAAATCATGACATATAATTGCTGGAACCCTTCAATTTTTCAGAACATATAACAGGTGTAGCTGCAAAGCTGTGGAAAGTCTTATTTGGTAATGCATTACTTGAAGTACCCATTAAGAATGAACACAAATAAGAAAAATATCAAAATAAATTACCGAGCCAAGACTGGAAAATGGTGCGGAACAGTGACGCAACCAAACTTGGAAAATCTAACAATGATCGGAGCAGCCACGTGCAGTGATTGTTGGTTTCTGGAAATGATTGGGTATTGGATGCGTAAAGCTACAAAGAGGCGGCGGCTAGGGTTTGTGTATGTTGAATGGATACACTATGAAACCCTAGGTTTGAGATCTGCTCGAATAAAAACATAGCAGATACAAGAAAGGAATTTTTCTCACAAAACTTTCTCTGATACCATGTAAAAAATAATTTAGACAGAGAAGAAAATGGAGAAATTCCCTTTGTATTGCTTGTGAATAGTTGTACGTATTTATACACTTTCTAGTCTACCTATTTTAGGAAACTAAGAGAAGATTGATCTCAATCAAATCTCCTATAATTACTCTCTTACAATTATGCTATCAATATAATCATTCTCTTATAATTATGCTATCAATATAATCACTCTCCTATAGTTATGTTATCAATATAATCACTCTCCTATAATTATGCTATCGTAATACATAATATTTAACAGTCTTAAGTTATATAATACATAATATTTAACAGTCTTAAGTTATGTGGATCCTTTTCAGTCAGTGGTTTACGATGTCGTACATATGGATTGCCAGCATGGTATATGGTGTGCCTGGCACTATCCGACTGTGTAATGCCTATGGACTTGTGCAGTAGAGAATAGATTCATATATTCCTGGTTTCATTTGTCCTTATTTTTTCTAGTTTTTCTTGTTAACGTGGGTGCTTTTGTAATGACAACTCTTTCACTATTCTTATCATGCATCTGGTCATGCAGTTATTTGAGTTCCTGTTGACTATTGTTGGGAGCCGGAAATTTGTAAAGGTGAGTTTTGAAATTTCATCTCAAAATTTTGCTGTATTGCCATTTATATATATATATATATATATATATATATATATATATATATATAATTCTATTGTGTCATGTATTTACTGGATCTGATGACATGCCTAAACCCTTATTGTAGGTTTTTGAAAATAATTTTCAAGACTTGGTTTATTATTGTATTGCTTTTCTGCAGATGACAGAACAACAGGTAACCTTGTGTCACTACTGTCCTTTTTAAATTATATGTTATTAAGCAGATTCTATTTTGTTTGTTAAAACAATGCTTCATACCACCCATGATTTGTGAATGCTTACCACTTGTTCGATCTATTGGGCCTAATTATTGTACAAATAAAGTTCTTCTAGTAAGGACTAGAGAATATGAGTAGTTTTTTCCTGTTGATTTGGTATAATGAGAGTAAATATTTCTAACAAATGGATATCTTATTGCGCTTGAGGTTGGAAATTCTGACCAAGGTAATAAATGTCAGTCATTTGTGTTTGAATCCTAGATTGATTCAGCAAAAATACTAATTGCTTAGTAACAAAGTATCCGAAGGAGTTAAAGGTCATTGAAATTATATGGAAGAACTTGATACACAATAAATTGGGTGATTTCCAAACATTTTTGTTAATTAAGGGTCAGAAATTAGAAAAATAAAGGACTGCAAATAAAATTTTATGGTTCTTTTCACATTTCCCCCCTTACTTGACTCTCATTACAAAATCTGGGGGAAGATGGTATGGCATGTATGGTAATCATTTTTTGATGGTATAAGTCGTTGTAGGGTGGATAATGGTTTCTGAAATGCGGCAACCAAATTAAATTGAAAAAGCGCTTTGTAGTTTAGTTTGCTTTGGGCAACAAAGGTTCCCGGTTTCGTTTGGTGATAGTTTGAGAAAATAGACAACTTAGAGAAATCCAAACAGAACCACCTAACAAGAATAAAATAAAGGGAATTTTTTTTTTTGCCCATCATACAATTTTCAGGGTAAACAATTTGATGAATGTACTTTCAATATGCAAAATGTGACCAATGTACTCATGATTTGTGTGCAATGTGGTCCCTCCCGTTAACTCACCCTCCAATTTTGTAACGGAGCTGCTGCCGTGGTTTTGTGGGTCCCGTTTTACCTTCCAAGTGGAATATATATATATATATATATAATTTCCACGTGGAAATGCCACTGGAAATCCAACTGTAAAAATGGCTCCAAAACCCCACTAAAAGAGGGTGTCGGTATAGATTTCGGAAGGGGTTTAGGTTCGACACCGACGGTCGAAAGGTTTCTCGTCATCACATTACTTTCTAGCTTCACGAAGATGAAACCTAGGTTGGCTTCGACGTTACTGGATAGAATCCCGTTTGGGTATATAGCAGTAGAAACAGTGAAATTGGGGTTTACAGAATGTCTGAAAGAGGAGAAATGGTGAGCGGTGATTCGTTCTGCGTTTCTGCCAAGAGCCCTGTGTGGTTCATTTATAAAAGAACTGAATTTGAGAGCAGAGAGCTCGGGTTCGACGATGAATTGATCGAGAGCTTGCAGAGTAATCATGGGTTTCTTCTAGGGAATGAAGATTTGGAGATCGAGGATGGTGATTTATCAAATATTGACCCCATTAAATGTTTATTAAATCCCCCATCTTCAGTAGTACCTTTTTGAAGTTTGTAGAGATTTCACCTGCTTTCATAATGCTTTCTTTGGTTCATGAATTTGGGGTGGAAGTACAGAAAGGAACCTGTGTTTGAAGAAAGTAATTAAAATTAATAAAATAAAAACAGTTGGATTTCCACTTTGGAAATTATATATATATGTGTGTGTGTGTGTATACATAATATAATATTTTTCCACTTGGAAGGTAAAACAGGACCCACGAGGCACATTAGCATCTCCGTTGCAAGATTGGATGGCGAGTTAACGGGAGGGACCACATTGCACACAAATTATGAGTGCATTGGTCACATTTTGAATATTGAAAATAAATTTGTCAAATCGTATACCCCTTAATTGTATGATGGGCAAAAAAGTATTTTTCCTTAAAATATATGTAGTTTACATAACTTGAAATATATAGTGTTGTGATTATATTATGTTTGGTATCAATGAGCTTGATATACAATTGTTGGCCCCATCCTAACAACTTAAGTTTTAAATGAGTTATTAACTTAACATGGTATTAGAGCTCTGGTTTGGCTTGACTAGGTCTTGGGTAGGCACCGTTTGCATTTGTTACCTGAAATATTGTGAGTGCATGTTGCTAATTTGTGAGGCATATTTGTTTCTCTCCACATGTGACGGGGACACATGAGGGGGAGTTTTGAGTTTGACATACATTGTTAGCCCTATCTATCAGCTTAAGCTTTGAAATGAGTTCGTAACTTAACATTTATTAGTTAAAAGTTGAGCTATATTAAAATGGTCATTAGTCATTTGGATGCCTTTATAAGAATGGTTATCACAACAAGAATTAATGATTTCTTATCTATTTAAGGAAATAGGTTTGCAAAGGTGTTAGTAAATTGAAATCGATCCAAACAGATTCGGTTTGGTTGGATTCAACAGTTAGATGGTTTGGTTTTGGTTTAGGTTTATGATTCTTGCAAAACAAAAAGAAATGGTTTGGTTGGTGGGTTGTACCCAAAAGTGAACCACAATCACCCCTGATGGCATGATTAAATTTATGTTTACAAACATTCTGTGATACTGGTAACTATTTCTAAGCTTGGAGTATGACAAGGTTTTGTGCTACTTGTTCCCTTGTTTCTTTGTTTTGGGGTGTTGGTGGTAGTGGGTTGGTTGAAACTGCTGTGAGTTTTGAGTTGTCAGGGCTTATTTCTCTTCAAATATGTATGACGAGGATTTTGTGCTGCTTATTATATTTTCACTTTACTATTTAAATTTTACTTTCCTGTTGGTCTTCTTTCCATTTCTTTATATGCAGAACGTTTCATATCATCTTATTTGCCTTCTATCTAGTCTCATGCTTGGTCAGTGGATGCTAATCAATATGTTGCTGATGAAGACGAGAATACTTATAGTTGCCGTGTTTCTGGTAAGTAGTTTTGGTAGATAGACTACTTTGTTCTGTTGACATCTCTACATCTGTCTCTGTCTCTCTCTCTTTGTCCCTAAATTATTCAGATCAATAAGATAATTATGTTGTCCTACTGCCTGCTATATGATTGCATATTATCTCCACTTCTTGCAACTTAGGTATATGATCAACATTGTGTATAACTGGCCTCCTCATGGACTACTTCTTTTGTTTACTCTATCGTGTTCTAACCTTTCCATTGTGATGGAAACAAAAAAGGCCCCTGAGCTAGCGCAAGTTTCTTAAACTGAGCCAAATACTAAACCAACCTCATTATGCACAATAGCAGGGCTTGACAAACCAGAAGTCAAAGAGATTCCAGCAAACTTCTGGCACGTGCTGGCCCGTGGCATCAAAGTTTTGCTGGAGGTGTGGAGCGCAGGGACATTTTCTTCAATGGGACTGGTGTTGCAGATCTTGCCTTTGCCTGCTGATTTCCCCGTGTGTCCTGTGTCGTTGTATGATGCCTGGAAAGTGCACTTCTGAGTGTAGATCTAAACACTTATTACTAGCTGCACCACTTCTGGGGTTGGCTGAACCTTCTCAAACTGTCACACACCCTTGGGCGGCACATAAATCAGTCAACACGCTTGGGTTGACTTAGTTCGGACATTCAATGGCAATAAACCACATAGTTATTCACTGGAAAAAGAAAAAGAAAAAGAAAAAGTTAACAAAACAGTTTAGAGCTAATCAGCACAGGTTTATAAAGATTCCTGCTCTGATATCATGTTGTTTATGAGAGAGGGAAAGAAGAAGAAAGTTGTTTGATAGAAGTCATAACCCTAATTGATTGGGCGTGTGTCTATGTATATACTACTTAAAGCAGAATATTACAAGCATGCTCTCATATAGTTATTCCCTAACATAGAGATTTGCTATTTACTTTTTGTGTTTTAATATGTATGTGGTATCATTATCTGAGGGCACGTACTCCCTCCATCCCAAAAAGTAATCCCATTTCACAAGTCAAACTTTTTAAGATTGTAGCTCTACTTGTTTGTACCTCCTTTAAATTGCACTAAAATTATATCCTCTTTTAGAAATGAGACTACTTTTTTGGGACAAACCAAAGTGGTAAATGGGACCCTTATATTTTTTGGATGGAGGGAGATGTGTTATGTACTTGGGATGTGCATTTTAGTCTGAGTTTGTTTGGTTAAAGATTGCTGGAGCTTTTTGTGTCACCTTTCCCCTATATTAACATTCCTTCTTGCAGGTTCTCTCCTGCTAGAAGAGGTTGTTAATACTTCTGGAACTGAAGGAATTCGTGCCATAATGGATGGTGTAAAAAGGCGTTTAAGTGAATCTCAACAAGGGAAAGCTGCAGGTTCTGCTGGTTGGTGGAGAGTAAGTTGTTGAAACATTTTGATTGCTGCTCTTAAATACATTTTTCTTTTTCACATGATATTGTATCAGCCAATGGCATTGTTGAATGACTGCTTCAGCTGCTTTTGAATTTCATGAGAAGTGGAATGACCAATGCCATACTCCCTTGGTCAATTTAACTAAAAATGACCGGGGTAAATTGATATCATAATGTATTGGTTTTCAAATTTATGTTGTCCACTAGTTCTCTATTTCCTCCAGTTCTGCTGGTTGTGTGAGTCTTAGGATTCCACTAAAGATTAGTAATACTTGATGCTAAAAGTTAAGGAGACCATTTGTCTTCATTTCTTTTTACTTAGGTGGTTGATGTGCTCAGTAGGCTGTTTACTATGCATAGGGGTTGGGTTGTTGAGGGTTGTCCCATTAGGGGTGAGGAGGTTAGGATCTCTCATCTTCAGTTTGCAGATGACAAAATGTTATTTATTGTTGAGGACTGTAGGGTTTTTAAGAATGCGCTCACTATTCTGCAGACTTTTGAGGCCAGCTCAGGTCTCGAGATCAATCTCGCTAAGTGTGGCATTATGGGGATTAATTTATCCCCTTCCTCTTGGAGGAAATCCATGCACCATGTCTTTTTGGGATCCGATGGTGGAGCGGGTTTCTAAACGCCTTGATGGGTGCAAGAATGCTTTCTTCTCTTATGGAGGGAAGGCAAGAATGCTTTCTTCTCTTTTGGAGGGAGGATCACGCTAATTCAGTCGTGTCTTGCGGGTATCCCTCTTCACTTCATGTCCCTTCTCCGCATCTCTGTTAGTGTAGCTGATAGGATTGAGGGAGTTATGAGGCCACTGACTTAAATCTTTTGGCGGCGTGGAATAAGGAGTTTAGACCCCAGGAGGAGGGCGGGTTAGGTATTGGTAATTTGGTTAAATGCAATATCTCCTAAGTGGCTAAGTGATTGTGGTGTTATCCTCGTGAGTCTCGGTTCCTTTGACATAAAGTTATTGAAAGTAAATTTGATACCAATCAGAATGCGTGGATAGCTCGAAGTGGGACTGCTGTGACTCATAGAAGCCCTTGGAAATTCATTCAGCAGTTTTATCATTTCTTTCTTCCTCTGGTCAGATTTAAGGTTGGGAATGGGCTTTGTATACGATTTTGGGAGGATACTTGGTTGTGGGATTTCCTTTTAAGATTTCTATCCCTTGTCTTTTCAGGCTATCTGCAGTTCATGAAGCCCTATTTCCAGTTTCTATCACAGGGAGGGGTTGGTTTGTCGTGGGATTCCCATTTATTCAGAAATTTGAACGATAGGGAGGCTGAAGAGTTGGTTTCTTTATTGGATGTTCTTGCTAAATCTTGTTTAACTCAGTCTCCTGATAGTTGGTTTTGGATGTTAGATCCCTCTGGTGCATTTTCTTGTAAATCATTCATGGCTCATTTGGCTCGATCTCTAGTGCCTCTAGCTTTTCCTTTTGCTGCTTCTTTGTGGAAGGAGCGAGTTCATTTGGAGGTCCATGGTTATGTGTGGTCTCTAGTGCTGAACAAACTTAATAATAATGACCTTTTGCAGGATCACAGGCCCTATAAGAATTTGTCTCCAGATTGGTGTGTAATGTATAATCAGAGATTGAAGTCTCATGATCATATATTTCTTCATTGTTCCACTGGCCGTTATTTTTGGGTAAGGTTGTTTTCAGCTGTGAAGAAGGCTTGGGCTAGCCCTAATTCTGTGGGATCATTCCCTATTATTTGTTTTAGAGGTTTTAGTAGAGGAAAGGACGAGGCTACTCTATGTTAATGAGGAATAAATGCCATTCTCAGGTGCATTTGGACTGAGTGAAAGTCTCGTATTTTTTATGATGAGTGTTTGGCCAAAGTTCTCATATGGGATAGAGTTGTCTATCTTGCTTTGCTTTGGGTGAGCGCTCCAGGTGCCTTTAGTGGGGTGCCCATTTCTGTTATTCAGCAAAATTGGGGGGCTCTCTTGTGTTGATTTGTTTTTTATATTTGCTTTTCTTTTGAATGGATTCCTCATCCATCTTGTTTGTATTCTTTCTCTCCTCTTAATATATTCTTCGTTTTTGATAAAAATAAAAATAAGAAAGTGCTAAAAGCTTAGCGGGTGAGCAAACAAGATTTGAAACCTTTATGAGAGCTTGCTATTTCAGTAGTTCGTGTTCTTAATGGCTAATACTTGCTAAGTTAATTGTCAAATCTTTGGGTGACACTTGCAAAAAGTAACAAGGAAAGAAAGAAGTTGTTGAAAAAGGTTGAAGGTCACCATTTGGGTACTTCATAAGCTTTGTAAGTTATTGTGAATTTGGGCTCTGATATTTTTTACAACTTAATTACCCCTTTGAGGAAATTATCTATGTTTAAGGTCTTCTATGTTATGTGGAGTTTTGTTTATCGATTGCCCAGATTTCATATTTATATATAATGTCAAACTTTCTAACAGTCAATTGATATGTTCATCTTGGCAGATAAGAGAGGCTACCCTCTTTGCATTGGCCACTGTATCGGACCAATTACTTGAAGTGGAGGTTTGTACATAATACCTCTATAAAGCTTTTTCTTTTAAAGCCTTAATGAGCTGATGGCTTGATAATGATTAGATTTTGTTGAGGAGGATATTGAGTTTTTGACGGTACCGTTGTCTGAAGCTTTTGTCCTTTCTTTCTAAAAATCGACTGTATTTTACCTGAGCAGGTGCCTGGACTTTCTGTTGATTTAGCATGCATTTTCGAGCAAATTATTTCTGAAGACATGGCAACAGGTGGCTTTTAAATTTTGGTATGTTGTAATTACGCTACCACTGTTAATCACATTCAAATTTCTTGACTGTTTGCAGGTGTACATGAGTATCCCTTTCTTTATGCTCGCATTTTCTCATCAGTTGCCAAGTTCTCTTCCGTGGTAAAAACCATGACAATTCCTACCCTTAGTAATTGTACTTAGGTACAACCTTATCCTCCTTTAATTTTACTTTTTTGCAGATTAACCATGGAGTTATTGAGCAGTTCCTCTATACTGCTATTCAGGCAATCGGCATGGATGTGTAAGCTACTTTTTCTAGTGCGTGTATTTTTTTTAATTTGATATATTTGATTTGAATGATTCTTTTGATGGGTGTCTTGACTTTATAGCCCCCCACCTGTCAAAGTTGGTGCTTGTCGAGCACTTCGCCGGCTCTTATGTGATGGAAGCAGAAGAATACCACAGCCTCATATAGTGGCTCTATTTTCATCCCTTACAGAGCTCCTTAAGCAGGTAATGTAACACCGCTGCAAGGACCATTTTATTCATTATTCCTGAAGAAATTTTTATTTTGATTGATGTTACTCTGCTTTATAGGCATCTGAAGAAACCATGCATCTGGTACTTGAAACACTGCGAGTGGCTGTAAAGGCAGGTCTGTAGCTATGCATGTTAGGTTGAGTGTCATGACTCATGATGTTTGGTTTCTATTGTAGAATATGCATTCGAGTTGAGCGGCCTTGAATACATTTTTCGCACTGATTATGATTCTCTTTGTGCTTTTCTTGCTTATTCTAGGTCATGAAGCATCGTTGACAATCGAGCCCATTATTTCTCCAATTATCCTTAACATGTGGGCTTTGAATATTTCGGATCCTTTCATAAGCATTGATGCTCTTGATGTTCTAGAGGTAAATATTGCATGGAATTTGAACATGTAAATAAATGAATGCTTGTTGGGCCATCATGATAATTGTCTTAAACCCATAATCAACCCTCATATGAATGGAAATGGGCAAGGATATGGGTTAGGTTGATGGATTGGGTGCCACCCGTAGGTGTAGGGAGGTATGTATCAATCTTAAGTGCCAAAATAAGTATTAGAAGTTGAAAGTTAATGTTGAGGGCTGATTATGAACAATTATTATTTGTTAGAAGTATGAGTGTAGTTGTGAGGGTTTAGTAGTATACTGTTATATATATAGGGGTCTAGTTATAACTTGTACAAACGTTTATATATATACATGAATACGCCGCACTGTATCACAATCCTATTGTTTCTCATATAATCCTTTCTCAACTAATATGGTATCAGAGCCTTGTTGTTATTGAGATTTTAGGTCGCCGTGATCGTGCGAATCAACCCTAGAGTGGTGCAGTGAAGGTGGGTACAGTGGTTCATCGAAGGTGGGTCTCAAAAATCAAGTTTTGGGTGAGTTGGAGCAATAAACTATACCATTGCAGTCGCTGGAATAGGCGACCAAGTCTGTGAGATTCCCGTTGCCGCCAGTGCCGGAATAGTCCTTCACGCGCCCGACGCGTCGGCTCATCCGCCAGAATTTTCTCACCGGAACTCCACAAATCTGTTCGCTGGCCCTTTCCCTTCCTGGGTGTGCTGTTCATTTCTTGGTGAGTGTATTGGTGGTTGAGTTAGTGATTATACGTGTTTTGTTTTGCCCCTAAGTGTACTGTGTCCGAGTATTCTGGGTTGCGATACCTATTTGTGTTACAATGTCTACTTCCGAGCCTTCCGATGCTAAGGTTGTAGTTTCAGAGCTTATATCCGCTAGTTCGAGGATTACAGATAAGCGACTAATGGGAAAGAACTACAGAATGTGGCGACGCGTAGTTGAAATGAGTTTGATAGGACAAAAGAAAGAAGATCATCTCACTACTGATAAGGAGAAAGATGCCACATGGATGCGAGACGATGTCGATTTGTATTGGAAGCTCATGACCTCTATGGATGATGAGATTGCTGAGTTAGTCGCCCACACTACAAATGTTCGTGATATGTGGGAGTACTTGGATGTAGTATTGGAGGCGAGGATAATTTGAACCTGATTTATGACTTATCTTGTGCTATGTTTCGCCAAGAACAACGAGATCGCACAGTGACCCAATACTTCGCTAATTACAAGAAATTGGTTGCAGAGTGGAGTTCTCTACTACGACTGAGTACGTTTGTTAGTATTATGCAGACACAATGGGAGCAATTGATTATTCTTGGGTTTCTTGCTAGTTTGCGGTCTGAGTTCAGCACCGCTCGTTCGCAGATTTTGTCACTATCTCTTAAGGATGTCTTCTCTTGGGTTCTTCGTGCATCCTTAGAGTCTGGAGCGAGTAGTAGTCTCATTGGGGTGTTGGTTATTCATGTGAGACCTCTGCGCTTGTAGTTTAGGGACGAGGAACCGATAGTGGTGGTCGAGGTGGAGGTAGGGAGAGTATAGAGGCCCGTACTTGTTATCACTGTGGGGATATGGGTCATGTGATTCGTAATTGTTGGAAGCTACATGGGAAACCATCTGTTCGTACTGCCTCCAATCATGAGCAAACTACTGTACCACCCCAGCTGTGTGAGGGTAAGATGGTAACGATGTCTGATGATGAGTTTGCCCGGTATACACAATTTTAGGCATCATCTTCTTCCTCCACTACTGCTACTTTTGTTCAAACAAGTAAACCTACTACTTGTCTCCTCAGTTAAATGTAAATGGGTCATTGATTTGGGTGCCTCCGACCATATGACCGGCAACCGAGGTATCTTTTCTTGGTTAACTCATGCGTCGAGTAACCCAGTGTCACACTGGCAAATAGTTCGGTAGTTCCCATTCAGGGGCGTAGTAACATCGGTATTACATCGTCCCTCACCTTGTCTTCGGTTTTGTATATTTCGATTTTTCCTTTAATCTTTTGTTTGTTAGTAAATTTACTCGTGGTCATAATTGTGAAGTCTCATTTTTTCAAACACATTGTGTCTTTCAGAATCGTGCGACGAAAAAGATTACTAGCAGAGGGCGAGAATCTGGTGGACTCTACTTCTTTGAGGCTACGTCATCGACTGCGTGTTTGAGTTCTTCTGTTTCTCCATTCCAGATCCATTGCAGATTGGTCATCCTTCAATGTCAAGTCTTAAGAAGTTGTGTTCTGATATCTCATCTGTGTCCAATCTTACCTGCGACACCTCTCAGTTTGCGAAGAACCATCGTATTTCTTATTTTCCTAGGATTAATAAAAGGGCGAATGCCTTGGGCCTAGTCCAGTTGTTTCTAAGTTAGGTTATCGGTATTTTGTCACTTTTGTTGATGATTATTCTCGTGTTACTTGGATTTATTTAATAAAAAATCGTTCTGAGTTATTTGATATATTTTCTGAGTTTTGTGCTGAAATTGAGATTCAATTTAGTGTGCCTGTTAAACTCCTTTGTAGCGATAATGCTTAAGAGTATTTTTCTACTGTTTATTCTAAGTTCATGCCAGTACGTGGTATGCTCCACCAATCATCGTGTGTTGATACGCCTCCGCAAAATAGGGTGGTTGAGAGAAAGAACCGTCACCTACTTGAAGTTGCCTGAGCTCTCTTGTTCCAAATGCATGTTCCTAAAGATTTTTAGGTAGATGTTGTTTAACTGCTTGTCATCTCATTAATCGAATGCCTTCCTCTGTTTTTCAGGGAGAGATTTCATATCGTGTCTTGTTCCCATCTCAGTCCTTTTATTTAGTCTCTCCTAAGATATTTGGGTGTGTTTGTTTTGTTCGTGATCATCGTCCTCATGTTAACAAGTTAGATCGCAAGGCACTAAAGTGCATTTTCGTGGGTTATTCTCGTACTTAGAAAGGATATCGTTGTTTCTCTTCCAACTTGAATCGTTAAAAAATTGGTCTCTGCGGATGTTACGTTTCATATACCGTTCTATCCCACGTTTGTCGCATCTTCGGTTGATGATTTCCTTATTTATTGAGTAGTGCAGTCCGGATCTTCTCGTACTCAGCAAATAGCTCGGCCTCCCATCGAGCATGTATACACTCGTCGACTGTGCCCTCGCCTCCTGCCGTGTTGAGCTAGTCTAGTTGTTGCCTGAGCCAATCCAGTTGTTGTCTGACAGTTGAGCCTTCTTTCTTCGTAAAGGTAAACGCAATTGTACTTCACACTCCATTTCTAACTTTGTCGGTTAGTATGGCTTATCTTCCGAGCATTGTGCATTTGTAACTCTCCTTGAGTCTTTCTTCGTAAAGGTAAACACAATTGTACTTCACACTCCATTTCTAACTTTGTCAGTTAGTATGGCTTATCTTCCGAGCATTGTGCATTTGTAACTCTCCTTGAGTCTTATTCTATTCCTAAGTTTGTGAAGCAGTAGGTCACCCTGGTTGGAAGAGAGCCATGGAGGAGGAGATGGATGCTCTTATCCACAATCAGACTTGGGATTTACTCCCTTTACCATCAGGTAAACATGCAATTGGATGTAAATGGGTATACACCATAAAGGTAAATCCTGGATGGTACTTTGGCTCGCCTTATTGCAAAAGGCTATGCTCAGACATATGGGGGTAGATTACTCTGAATTGGCCTCTATTTGTTTCCTAATATCGCTTGCTTCGTCTTATCACCGGTACCAACTTGATGTGAAGAATGCATTTCTTCATGGTGATTTAGAGGAAGAAGTTTACATGGAGCAACCTCCTGCGTTTGTTCCTCAAGGGGAGTCTTTTGGAATGGTTTGCAAGTTAAAACGATCATTGTATGGATTCAAAACAGTCTCTATGTGCGTGGTTTGGCAAATTTAGTAATGTGGTGGTAGAGTTGGGCCTTACGAGGTGTCATAGTGATCACTCTGTATTTTATTGACTAGTACAGGTATTATTTTATTAGTTGTGTATGTGGATGATATTGTTATTACTAGTGGTGATAGAGCTTGTATTCGCACACTAAAGGAGTTTCTTCAAAAGAGATTTCAAACTAAGGACTTAGGTAGTTTGAAATATTTCTTAGGGATTGAGGTTTCCTGTTGCAAGCAAAGCATCTTCTTATCTTAGAGAAAGTATGTGCTTGATTTGTTGAGTGACGCACGAATGTTAAGGGCGAGACCTTGTGAACTTCTATGGATCCGAATCTAAAGCGAACAGCTGAGGGTGGTGAGGAATTGGCTGAGCCTGATATCGTCGACTTGTTGGGTAGTTGAATTATCTTGCTGTAACTTGGCTCGATATTGCTTTGGGGGTCGTTGTAAGTCAGTTTATGTCCTTACCACGGAGTACTCATTCGGACGCTGCTGTGAGGATTCTACGGTATCTTAAAAGAGCTCCGGGACAAGGTTTGCTATACCGTGATCATGGACACACGAGAGTTGAGGGGTTTGAGATGCTGATTGGGCAGCTTCTCCTTTAGACAGGAGGTCTACTACCAGATACTGTATATATTTGTTGGGGGCAACTTGGTCTCTTGAAAAAGTAAGAAACAACCAGTCGTGTCGAGATCGAGTGCTGAGTCTTAATACTGAGCTATGGCTAATGCTACATGTGAGCTTGTGTGGATTCGTCAGCTGTTGAGTGAGATTGGCATTGGTAACCATTACCTATGCAGTTGTGGTGTGATAATTAGGCAACTATTCATATTGCCTTGAATCTAGTGTTGCATGAGCGAACAAAACATATAGAAATTGATTTGTCATTTTGTTTGAGAGAAACTTCAAGAGAAGTTGATTGTCACGGGCTATGTCAGGACCGAGGATCAACTTGCAGATGTATTCACTAAGTCATTAAATGGGAATAGAATGGGTTATATTCGTAGCAAGTTGGGCATGCATGACATTTATGCTCTAGCTTGAGGGGGAGTGTTAGAAGTATGAGTGTAGTCGTGAGTGTTTAGTAGTATATTGTTATATATATTGGGGTCAAGTTGTAACTTGTACAAACGTATATATATATATATATATATATATATATATACATGAATACGCCGCACTATAGGTTACGGCTTCTTCATCACAATCCTATTGTTTCTCGTATAATCCTTTCTCAACTAACATTATTAAATTATTTTAAATTTCATTGCTTAAGTTGATGAGATAAATTTCTGTTTAGGAATTAAGAGCTTGTCTAGAGCTGCGTTTTGAGTCAAAATCCGGCCCAAAACGCAGCTTATTCTTCACATTCGCATCTTAATACAGCGTTTATAACACCCTGGTTTTGTAGCGCTGCTGCATTATTAACGGAGTAAATTGAAGCTTTTCCTGAAAACGCAGCAACCAGAATGCTGCTGCTATCCATTCTTACCAAAACACCCCTTAACTCCTTTCCTTTTCTTTCTTTGTATAGGCCCATATATGTTATCTTCTCTTTCTTCTCTCCCCTTCTCTTACCTTTACCAGCGTACCATATTTTCAGCCTGGATGGCTGGATAATAGACACAATGTTACAAAAAAGACAACCTCCAATGTCTGTAGAAGCTTCAGCGGATGGAAATATTGAAGATTTGAGTACTGAAATTTAAATAGAGGTAACCTTTTGGGAAAGAGGATCATTATGATTTGTGAAGGTTAGTTCGTAATTTCTTTTGAAAATGGGTATTACTTCACACGTCTCTTCGAATGAATAACTGAGAGATTTTCCGTTCGAACTGAGAATGACTCACCGAAGAACATAGGGCTGAGCATGTAATAGCCATTGATTTTCAAAAGTAATACTTTCCATTTGGAGATAATGGAGAGCTATATGAGCTAAACTGTTGATGTCAAAAGACTCCGATGAAATCCATGACCCGATTTCGGCAATTTTTCCGTAACACTGCATTTCAAATAATATTTTTAAAATGCTACGCCAAATGTATTTACATGCAAAAAGTAGTGTTCTAATAAGGCTGCATTTTTAAAAAGCTGTGTTTTAAAACACTGCACCAACGGAGCCTAAGGTTTCCAAAGGGCCTAGGAAATGATCGATTTTCAGGATTGGGTGCCACCTCTAGGTATTGGGGAGATATGTCAATCTTTGGTGCCAAGTTAGTATTAGATGTTAAAAATAAATGTTGAGGAACTATAGAAATAATAACCAACTCATTGCTTTGCATTATCTGCAAAGAACCAGTCAAGATATGACAAATCAATCATATCCTTGTAGCAACGGAAATCTTTTGAGATAAAGAAAAACAAAAAATCTGATTCGAAGTTGTAAAGAGAAATCAAGAAAAGAAAATAAGGATTTGGATAACTAGAAGGGTGAGAGAAAGAAAGAAAAAGAAGATTGATGATATCGAATTCCCATTTGTAATATGTAAGGTCTATGAGGCATATCATAAAAAAAGTAGTGTCATAAAACACCAATCCGGATTGATCCATAATAAAATGAATCTGACCATAGAACAAAATAAAAAAATCAAGAGCTTCGAGCCAATAAAGACTAGGAAGATTGACTCAAGAAGAAATTTCATTACGAGCTCCATTGCAGAATTCAGACCTAACCATTAAGTAAGAAGCATCTGACTCCTTCATTCATGCTCCACTTGGCTCGGGGGGATATAGCTTGGTTGGTAGCGCTCCGCTCTTGGAAGAATGCATCGCCGAGGCATGCTTCTCCAATTTTTTACTTTATGTTTTCGTCGAAAGGATCAAAACTGTATGACAGCAATGAAGCCATAAGCCAAGCGGTGGCAATATAAAACCACACATTGTTATCGGAGTGGAATTGGCGATTTAACAGCAAACGAAATAAAAAAGGCAATATAAAATAGGATTTCTAAGGGCATAGGATACGGTTGATTAATTAATCTTTCAAAATCCAAACAGCATTGTTCAATTATTCCCAATAGAAGAAAACAAATATGAATATTAACCCTTCCTTTGCACTAATCCTCTACAGAGTGGGGGACATAGGATAGTTAGAGTTCTTTTCCAATGCAATAAAGTTGCATAGTGTCTTTTTTGTCTTTGATAAAGGGGTATTTTCATGGGTTTGCATTATTCTCAACGAGTCTACCAGAAGCGATCCCATTGTTTTCATCTCCGGGTTGAGACCAAAGATCTTGAGCGACCAATCCGGCAGAACAAATCAAAAGATAACTGCATCCAATTTCTCCAATTGTTTCCATTTTTCGAATGGAATCTTTATGGAATCTCCATGAATAGAATAAAATCTTATTCCATGGTATTTACATGAGGTTCCTCTTTCTTATTCTTAAGAAAGTCCCTGAGAGGGTGTACTTCTTTTGAGTGCCTATTTATTTTTTGTCGGTCTATATATGGATTGATCACGAGTCGAAATTTGGTTAGGGCTCTTATGTGATTATTATTAGGATTCCATTGCTTAAGTTGATGAAATGAATTGTTTTTTTATTAAGGTTGAAGGGGACATTAACCTTCCCCCAACCCTTATTAGCATTATTTAATGCCTTGAAAGGCTACAAGTAAGACTATACGGTGCATTTGGTGTGGCTAGAACAAATGGTGCCTCTGGTGAAGTTTTGAACACCCGACTAGTACCAGGGTGTGTCTGGTGGGGTTTGAACACTCAACCTCTTCGTTAAGAGAAGTGAGCAATTTGCAATACTAAACGGTGTCTTTGTGGCTTGAACAACAACGGTGCCTCTGGTGAGGTTTGAACACCCGACCTCTCCGTTAAGAGAAGTGAGTAGTACCAGTTGAGTTAGAGCTCGTTGGTTGATGAAATATATTGTTGTTTAGGAATTAAAGTTTTGAAAAGGCTTAGGAAACGATTGGGTTTGAGGTGTCATCAGTTATTCAAGAAGAAGAGGTGTGGCGCAGCAACAAATTATTTACGTTGTTATGTTGATGAAATGGGGAGAGCATACTGTAAGTGGTCGAGGTTCCAACGCAAGCTGTGAAATATTATGCTAAGCGTGCTTTTTCAAATTTTTTCCTTTTTCTTTTTGTGACTTATGAGATGTATCAAGTGTTTGAGGTTCCATTTTGATAAGTTTGCACTTATTTGGTTTTTGTACATGGCATCGGGTGCATAGCTGTTTTAATAAGTTTGTTTCTTTTTGCTCGCTGGACGGAATGGAGAGGAAAAAAAGGATTCATGTAGCCTTCCAAGAGTTATTGAGATAAAGGTTTGGTTGTATCTCTTGGCCTGCTAGGGTGTCAGTATATGCTTTTTTTGTTTTTGGTTTGATTGAAGACAATGATAGCAACGTAATTGGGGGGCAGGGTAAGAGCCAACCCTTCAATATGGGGCATGTGACGCCCTTAAATTTGGGAAGTGTATATTCTAGTTATATATAGAGGTATTTGAAAATATATAGCTGTAAATTGCAATAAAAGAGAAATCCCCCAAGCTCAAAATTGTTTTTAAATTTATTTATTTTAAAATTTTTTTTGAAGCCAATTAAATCTGTGGTTGATATTTTTTTTGAAAGCGGCCCCCTTGCTCAAAATCCTGGCTCTGCCCCTGGAACAGAATGTACACCCTTCATGAAACCTCTCCTCCCTGAGGAGACTCGGATCTATGACCCCTTAGAGCTGGGATATAACCTTATTAACTTAGCTAACCGTTGTTCCCCTCCCTAGATGCTTCATCATGTCTTGACGTGGATCCCCTGTGACTTTTGAGAGTTATTCTCTTTTTTTGTTGGGATATTTTTGGGGTCATGGATCTTTATAGGAATATCATAGTAGTTCCCATTCGTACTTGATACATGTCATAGTTGTCAAAACGGGATACGTATCGTGTATCATGTATCGAAATTCTATCTCTATGATACGTTACGTAATAAAAAAAGGGAAAATCCAAAAATCTGATGTTGTAATGTTAGTATATTGTATACTGATACTCTTTCAATTTTGTCTTCACACCATAGTTGACTCCATCGACAAAGGTTTTTATTTTTATTTTTTTTAATGAAGGATCAATGGATCATTCAGCTTTGTTAAAGGGAGGCAGGAAAAGGAAAAGTGGAAAACCCTAGTAAAATAGTAAAGAGAAGCTTTTCCGAGGAGATATTTTCTTTGAGAACAGGAGAGGTCGAACCGACCTTCCAAGTTGCGTGAATTATAAAAAAAACTAAAAGAGAAATATTACAGATGCACCCCTTTAAGAAAGTAAAAAAATCACGATACGTCATGAGTATCAATCTATACAGGGCACTGTACGATACGATGGGTCAATATGTGTCTAAGTAGGCTCTTTTTGTATCGTATCGTACAATACGTATCGCGCATCATATGATACTAACAACTATGCATGTTGTCTCTCTTTTTTTGTTACTGAGTTTTCACTGGTTTGAGCTGGTTGGCGGCTTTTGCAAAAATTTGTATTGACTGCGATGGATCATTGAATCTTTATCTGGCAACTATAAGATCTTAAGATAGATCTTTGTTTGGGGTTTGTTAAATCGACTTTAGAGGCATACTTGTTCGTTATATGCGCAAGAAGTTGTGGTATAGTTTAGATATACTTGGACACTGATTGAAAGTGGCTGTTAGAAAGCTGGTTTTGGGAGGATTTCGGTGGACATGCTCAAAAGAAAAGAACTGCTGCTAGAACCTGTGCCACGCATCCCAGTTTGTGGTCATATTTGCCATCATTGTTGCTGTGCTACTATTGGTTCTGGAACAAGTTACCTAAAACGCTGAACAGAACGGGTCAGGGAACGTATGCTATTCATTGTAGAACTTGGAGGGCTCAGGCCTTACGGGGGCTTTATGTAGATCCTACAGTTTGAAAAAATCTTCATAATCCAAATGTAAAATGCTCATCTCTTAAGTTTTTGTTATTGGTTAAAATCAAGTTTGTTATTCTTTAAAGGCGTAATACCATTTTTGACCACTGTACTTAGGTTTTGAAACGAGTTTAACCAGTTTCTTTATTTTTTCATTTTTGCCATTGTATCTACATTTCTCTTTCTATTTTAGCCCAAACCGTTACTTTCGTTATGAATCACTAACTAAATGATAATGTGGCATCCTAAAACCACCACCGTACCACCTTCGCCGCCTCTAGACCCAGCTTGAGTATACCGACCACCAACCACCAGCCCTACCACTAATCTAAAAGTCCAAAAATAGAAAATAATTACAAAGTTCCTCACTTTCTCTCTCTAAAAACTAAAACCCATTTTATCTTTCTCACTCTGAAAAACCATACCAATTACTCTCCAAAATTTTGGCAATAGTCCAGGAAACATTTTTGACGAAGGTAGTCATTGATACGAGAACATTTTCTAGCTCATTAAAATGCACATAAAATTTGAAGCTTTTAAATATAAGAGAAGTAGTTGGGGACGATGGCGGTGAAGATGAGGGTGGGTTGAAGAGGGAGGTAATGGAGGAGGAGAATGGGGGAGGTTCCAAAAGAGGTCGACTATCTCGCTACATTCAGTGAGATTGAGACTAGGGTCTAATTTGGGTTATAGGCAGTGGTGGCTTTGGTGCAGGAATAGTCATTATAGCGATGGTGGCAGAAGGTGGTGGTGATTAGAGATTGTGATACATTATGAACTTGATTTTAGAGATAGAATGATAAAGTGAGTTTTAGATTTAAAAAAGGGAAATTTCGTAATTAATTTGTGTGTTTGGACTTTAGAGTTGGTGGTTATTGGTGGTAATGTTGTTTGTTGGTAGTGGAAATGAAGGTGGCTCTAAAGGCGGCAAAGGTGGCGGGCATGGTGATTTTTGATTGCCACATCATTATTCTGTTAATGATATATAACGGAGGTAACTGTTTGGGCTAAAATAGAAAGAGGGATGTAGGTACAAACTTTACAATGGCAGAAATGAAAAAAATAAAGTAGAATGGTTAAACTCGTATCCGAACCCAAGTACACTTGTTATAAATGGGGTTAGGCCTTCTTTAAACCATCATACAGAAAATTGTGAGCATCCCACATTAATTGACTCTGTCTATTCCCATTTATTATTAAGTATGAAGGGGAGGGGAGCATTGGTCTCTCGTCTCATGTGGTCTCTTTAGACTGTCCTCCTAATTGATCTCTTACGCCACCTTTTCTCAAACTAACACCAAAACTATAGTTTTTTGTTTGGGCATAAATACTCCCAATCTCTCTCTCTCTCTCTCTCTCTCTCTCTCTCTCTCTCTCTCTCTCTCTCTCTATTAATTACTTTCCTACTAAGAAAGTAAATTAAAAATATATAATCGCCGTCGAGGACTCGAGGTCAGAGAAAAGCCTGATTGCTGTATGAATCTAACAACCATCATAATCTTGGCAGTGGCTCTCCTCCGGCTGGTAGGACAGTATTCTATATATAATGAATTAAAGACAGTGAAAGTCAAAAAAATGCGCTCTCAACGCCTACTGTTGTTTGTTAATATTTATGCTAATAGAGGAGACACTAGAAAAATGTTTCATTTTGCTAAATTTAATATTCCGTGATGAAAGTGAACCATGTTTTGGAAAGTCGGTACAAAACACAATTCTCTAGGGAAAGTGTTTTCTTGTAACCTGGTCTGGAATGTCCCATGTTGTGAGATGCAAATATTGAACAGTAGATCATTTTTATACTTCACACATGGATTTCTTTGCTAACAAAGTTTATTTACTCATTCCTTTTTTCTCGCAGGCCATCAAAAGTGCTCCTGGATGTATTCATCCTCTTGTTTATAGAGTTTTGCCTTATGTTGGGCCCATCCTAAATAATGTACAACTACTTGATTACCTAATTTAAATGTTTTTGCGTCTGCTTGCTTATGTAGGGTAAATTTATCTGTTTCTGATGCATCATGATGACTTTTGTCAGCCCCAACAACAACCTGATGGTTTAGTCGCCGGTTCATTGGATCTTGTGACAATGTTGTTAAAGGCAAGCTATTTGCTTATCACCATACTTAAATGCTCTAATAGACCTTTTATTTTACACATCTTTATTGTAATGATATGCTTTTGATGACATGTACTTACGGTGATTCTAGAGTGCACCTTGTGACGTGGTTAAAGCAATGTTTGAAGTTTGTTTTAATGCTGTTGTACGTGTAGTCCTTCAAAGCGATGACCATAGTGAAATGCAGGTTAGATTTATTTGTTTTACCTATCTGTGCACTTTATTTATTTATTTACTTTTTGCGCTTTATATCTCCTATCATTTTCCAAGTATTATTATTTTTGTAAAACATAAACGTCATAGGTGGATGTATAATCTAAACACGGTTTGTTGCTCTTAATTGAACAGAATGGGACCCAGTGCTTAGCTGCTCTTATTTCTGTTGGAAAGCACGAGCTGCTCACTTGGGGCGGTGATCCTGGATTTACAATGAGAAGTTTGCTTGATGTAGCTTCAAGGTGGTTCGCTCTTTCAACATTTTAATTATTGTCTTTTAAGAACTTTGAAATTTGACATCCAACTTACAAACTCTTTTAAATTAAATGAATTGACCATTTTGAGATATTTATATCCTCTTCTTACCCTGGCCAACTTCCTTGCGATGCTTCTCACCAATTAGTTTCAAGTGAAAATAGTGTACAAGTTTTGTAACAGCAGAAGTTCATATCTTTTATCAAATACTAGTTGGAAGATTGCAAATGGAGAAATCGAGGTATTTTCCTTTATTTAGACAAGATCATATCTGGGATCTTCAAGGTTCACCGTCTTCTATCATTCTGTTCAAATGTTGTTTTACTTTGTTGGTGCCCTTATGGAGTATGTTGGAGGTAGCATTTGGTGCAGACGTCCCTCTTGGATCTTTGAGGAAATTGGATGTCATTGCTTCATTGACAACTTCTCGAGTGATTCTCTTTTCTTCCACTTTTGATGTAATTCTCTCTTATTATGCTTTCCCTTATGCTTATAGCATCTTTTGCTAAAATAAGAATACAATGTCTACCTACATATGTCTTTATGGTGGTGTGCCCAAAGTAAAATGTGAAGTACACTGTTGTTCCTGGATCTGGATGAGATGGTGAATTGCGATTGCCATCAAGTTAGGGTGTGCGCATGGTGGAATATTAATTGCTTTCTGTGTTGGGGAAAGCTCTGGAAGTTTTTCTTTTTCTTTTGTGGGCTCGAGAGCAGGGGTTAGAACTTAGAAGGCACCTTCCTTATGTTTGATAGGTTGCTTAGCTATACCTGTTGTGAAAATTCTAATACCTAATTGATGTTTTGGCACCCTTACAAGTTACATACTCCACACAGCTAAGATTAAAAGTTCTCTCAAATCGCTACTGTATAACTGCGAGTGATGGTTCTAGATATCTTCTTCTATTCTTTTAAGATTTCCCACCTTGAGAGTCCCTTCTCAAAATTGAACTTACAAGTTCTGTCATAATCTAAATTTACCCGCGTACATTAATAAGGAAGTTTAAAATACTTATAATGATTTTGTCTTATGATCAATCTCAAGGGCAGAAATGTCTAAATGTCTGACTTTCAGAAGTGCGACTCTCCAAGTGAGATGGATCACAAAGCGGATATTATTGGCAAGTCATTCTAAAGCGTTTTCTTAACTTAGCAATTGTGCCAATTACTAGGGGTGTTAATTCCAATGGGTTGTTTATTATCAAAATGATCTCCTTTAGGCAATCATTCTGGGGCTTCATTATTTTGACACAATGCTTGGCAATCTGTGTGCAGGCTTCTAGACCCAGATTTGGAGAGTTCCGGATCACTTTTTGTTGGGAACTACATACTGCAACTAATTCTGCATCTGCCCTTACAAATGGCACAGCATATTAGAGACCTGGTTGCTGCTCTTGTTAGGCGCCTCCAATCTTGTGAAATTGCAGGATTAAGAAGCTCATTGCTGCTTATATTTGCTAGATTGGTACGTTCCTGAACTTTTTGTCAAAGTATTTTAGTGTTTTAACCTCACTCCGTTCACTCTAAGTGCATGTATGTTTTAAGCTGCCCGGGTTAAACGAATAACGTGGTCTTTTGTAAATTTTATGCATCATTGTGTGCAAATATTTAACCATTCCACCATCCTAAAGTGAATATTATTGAATTGTACACTCTGAACTTTCACATCCTGAATTGCATCATGGCTATTGAGCGATGCAATTACTGATATGGGCTAATGCAGTTATATAAAACTGGTGTCAGACTTTTAATGTGTATCAAATAAATTCAAGCCTATTTTTTACATGGGCACCATAAAAACTTCCCCAACCTCTTGTATTTCTTGCATCACAATCTTCAATTCCAGCAGTTAGAGACCGTTTTTGCATTTTTGATGGATAAATCTATTGAGCCTTCTATTTTGATGCAGGTTCACATGAGTGCGCCACATGTAGAACAATTCATTGATTTGCTGATCTCTGTTCCAGCTGAAGGCCATGTTAATTCCCTATATTATGTGATGTCTGAATGGACTAAGCAGCAAGGCAAGTATTATACATTTGAAATGGGATCATATTTGTTGTCACGAGTGTTATTGTATTGTGTTAATAATAATCTAGGCACCTTTATGTATCTTGTATTATTTGTATACCTCGTTTATCTAATAGTTGTATATTCATTAGTAATTCAGTTTTTTTTTTTCTTGCGAACTGCAGTATACAAACTTTCAAAAAAGGAAAGTCATATAACTATATGGTGGTGTCAAATGTTATCTCCAACTCTCATAATAGTCATACCTGATTAACAACACTTGGCCATGTATTTTGTACTGCACTTCATCACTTTATATAACACGATATCTACAAGTATTCTACGAATATCTACCCTGTAACTGCAGTTAGTATGGTCATCTTTTAAATTTGTAATGGTTGGTTCTTTAAAAGTCACTGTTATACTGGATGTGGTTAGACTTGGCATGCCTGATATTTGGATATTTCATCCACAAGAGAACCGCGGGACTAACCTGATAGCCAATTGCAACTTGATACAGGGGAAATTCAGGGGGCTTACCAAATTAAAGTAACGACAGTTGCTTTGGCTTTGTTATTATCTACCAGGCATACTGAATTGGGAAAGATAAATGTTCAAGGCCATCTGGTTAAGGTATGTGTTATGATTCTTAATGCACCTTCAACAAATAACAGCCTTCAAGAAAGTAATTAGTTTCATGTGAAATTCTGAAGTCCAATGCAGGGATAACCACTCGTTCGAAGGCAAAACTATCTCCAGACCAATGGACATATATGCCGCTTCCTGCAAAGGTGCTTATTCATCGAATTCTTCTGCAAGATAGTTTTTGATAAATAAGGTTGCACGGGAAACACAAGCGACATAAGATAATGAAGTAACTTATTGTAGAATTAGTTGTTATATGCTTGTTTCCCGTGGTCATGCTTGTGCTTGTGGGAGCAGTTGACATGATGTTATCAATCGCATTATAACTTATTCATGCATGTGGTTTGATATATATGGTTTACAGTTATGGCTTTTAGAAGTTCTATACTACTAATGAAGTAACTTAT
Organism: Platycodon grandiflorus; assembly: GCA_016624345.1. Taxonomy (NCBI): domain Eukaryota; kingdom Viridiplantae; phylum Streptophyta; class Magnoliopsida; order Asterales; family Campanulaceae; genus Platycodon; species Platycodon grandiflorus. Next base: position 64,699,895 of record CM028362.1, read on the forward strand.
TGTAGAATTAGTTGTTATATGCTTGTTTCCCGTGGTCATGCTTGTGCTTGTGGGAGCAGTTGACATGATCTTATCAATCGCATTATAACTTATGCATGTGGTTTGATATATATGTTTACAGTTTTGGCTTTTAGAAGTTCTATACTACAAAGCTTATACCGACATTTTGCTGGGAAAAACAAAAAAAGAAAATCAAAGAAAAAAAGGAACAGAGCAAAGAACTATTACGATCATCTTAAGATGGTTCTGCAGATCGGTTGTTCTTTGTTGACTGGTAAAATTCTAATCTGACATTCATATTCCTTTTTCCTGGGCACGAGTTATAGATACTTGCTTTATTGGCGGATGAGTTGATTGAGATTCAAGAACAAGCTCTAGCCGATGATGATGAGGTAATTGTTCCCCTGAGTTTGTTTTTTGGTATGTAATGCAATGGTGAGTCTCAACTTCTGAACCAACTCTTGTGGCAGGATAGTGAATGGGAAGAAGTTCAGGAAGGAGATGTAGAAACGGATCAAGACTTGCTATATTCTGCAGCTGCCACATCATATGGCCGGCCATCGGATGGGTATCTTGATGCAATGGCGAATGCTTTTAATGAGGTTTGCAAGCTTCTTGACTACATATTCTGCATTGTATTAGTAGTTATTTTTTCCTTTATGTACACAACATAATGAGATTTCGTGATATGCTTCCAACCTTAAGGATGATGATGATGATTATGATGATGACCTACTAAGCGCTGCTGATCCCCTTAACGAGGTTACTTTTTGACATTCATCCAAGTCTACTAATTCTCTTTTTTTTTTCCCCTCATACTAGAAGGTAATGCCTAATCTTTTGGCCTTGTAGATTAATGTTGCAAATTATCTTACAAAATTTCTTGTGGAGTTCTCTCAAGGTGACCGACCACTATTTGATCATCTTTGCCAGGTTAGCTTGGTTTTCTTTTGGCCTTGAATTGCATTGTCAACAACTAATTATGCAGTAAAGCTCTTATACCACATGGCAGAGGGACACCATTACCGAACTCCCATGTCTCTCATGTATTTGCGTGGAGGAATTTGCTGTGGGAGTGTATGTGTTTTCCCACCACGTTAATTCGTGGGAGAACCTCCCTGGCATTATCTCCTCATTGTAAATATATGGCCATAACTTTTTCTACTTCTGCCTGAAATCTTTTGCATATGTTCATGATTGCAGAGTTTAACTCAGGCTCAAAAAAGTGCTGTTCAAATGGTGCTGAATCGGTGATAGATCTCACCCTGTACTAAATGTAGTTTTAAATAATGTATTCATTCATTTGATTGAACAAAAGGATTTTCAGAGCTATTTATTGAGTCTGTAAAAAAACTGAGGTAAGGTTTTATATCTCCATTTTTATTTTTTGTTACCTGGTTGGTTTTTCGAGTGGGTGGTTTTCAGGGGGTTTGGGTGGAGTGTTCAAAGGGCATACAGTTTTGAGTCCGCGATTTTGTAAAATGCAAAGAATATACACCGTATGTAATATTATAAGGATTTGAGTGTAGCGAACAATATTTATTAATTATTTTATAAATTGTGGATTAATTGTTTTGTCGTAATGTTTAGACGGTACTCGAGTAAAGTCGAAGATTGTTTATCCCTTCGCTAAACAGTACTCGAGTAAAGTGGAAGATTGTTTATCCCTTCGTATGTAATAGTACGTTACTGAACTGGGCAGGTGACTACTGCATTTGTTGCTTGAGCCTATATAAAACGTGGAATGATGTTCGTTATAGCTAATTGAGCTCAATTACATTCCGTCCAAGTTTGTCAGAATATCCTTTGTGTTGTTATTCAAGTCGAATTCCTCCGTGCAAATATCACCAAAGGTTGCTAACGCAACTAAGGAGTCAATCATGGAAGGTTAGTATCCAAGCATGAACTGCAAAGAAGCCAGGTCTAACCAGTTTTGTAAAGGCCCGATTGCTTGTTTCACTACTGCAGAATCCAGTCCTATCTAGAGATGTTAAAAGGGTCACGTCTCGTAGGGTTGCCTGTTTAAACAGAAAAAAAATAGGGTTAGAGCTTAGTTTTTTTGGTTCGTTTAAAATTAGGGATTTTTTGGTCTGGACCGTTACTGTAGTCCGTTAGGTTTCAGTGCTGGCTCGCCAGCCTGTGTAATATTATTAATTAAATCATAAAAATTAGGATATATATATAAAACAATTACCATGAAAATTAAATTCACAATTTTTTAATTCAAAGCCAAACACTTATTATTTGCATTATAGATATTTTTTTTGTTGTGAATAAATACTGAAATATAAACGAATTTTTGGAGGGGACTACTAAGTAGAGCTATTTTAATATTTATTTTGAGGTAAAACATGTTAAAATTTAAATACAATGATGTAAAAAATATTTAATTTATATTTCTTATGAAAAACATAATAACTTATCTAAATTATGAGTTGTAAATAACAATCACTTTTCATTTTTTTTTTTTTGTAGATATTTACAAAGATAAAATTAACATCTATTAAGTTTTTTATTTTTTTAGTTGTAATCTGATAGTGGCCCGTTAAGCTGAAGTCTGCTAGGGTTAGAGTTATGTTCGCAATAATAGTGGCCTGAAAAAATTGGACCGTTTAGCCCGCGGCCGTTAGGATCATAGCCCCCTGGGATTAGCCCGAAACTGTTTGGGCCAACCCGTTTAATATCTCTAGTCCTATCATACGTTTATCAAAAGAGTCGGGAGTGATGCCGTTTGTGACCTCAACCAATTTGCTAACTTGAGCTATCAAAGAAGCTGGGAACAAGGAGGAGCAAGACAATGGAGCTGATAAGACTTGCAGCTACACTAGCAGTAATTGCTGAAAGAAATATTCAAAGTTTAATTCCTTGATAAACCCTACCAAGCCCAGAAGGTTGATGGAAACCTGATTATACATTTGGGCATCATCGAATATGGTTTTGAAGTCGAACCAGTTAACCAGATACCAAGTTCGGGCGTAGTAATCATCACCTGGATACCCCTCGATTGAATCGTTAAACCAAAACAAAGGTGAGAATCAAACATATCCAAGCACTGGACAAGACAGAAGCATGTAACAAGTGTAGTTTCATTCTGGGAGCGGCACAATATAGACAGATTGATGAAGAGGGTTAAGTAATGAACCAACTCATTTAAAAACTTAAGTCGTTATATGGTGACGTAAGATAGAGCTTGCTAATTATGGAAACACGACATTTTATTGAAAAATGGCGAGGCCTGAAATCTGGTCCGCTCCCTTTGTCAGAGTTGATCGGGCAATAGATATTACGATAGAGAGCGTTTGCAAACTTAGGGGATATATGAATGAAGTAAGATCGATAGGCTTGGCTGGACGGAAAACCACCCTTAACCGTCGTACCAAAATAGTAAGTTGAATTAGATTCATGCTTTGATCTGCAAGTACAATTAGCTGCAAATAGTGACAGATATAGAGATATTCTTAATCCATTTATGGTGACATGGTCCCTTTGCATATTTTTCTTGAACCACAATTCTACTTTTCTTCATTATCTACATCAACGTAAACACATCTTAACCCACAAAACAAAAAATAAAAATCCTAACGTTATAAAAGCGAGGCGAAGAAAGTTTGTGGTGATCACCGTGTTCGCATGAGTATACACCGAGATGGTAAAACTATATTGAAAATGGATGGAATAATAAACGACAAGGGTTGTGTAGTAATGTCTAATTTATAAATTGACTATTTTTGTTTTTGTTTCCAATTATGGAATTGAATTGTATGCCGTTAGTGAAAACTTAACGAAATGTTTCAATAGCTTTTCCTTAAGTTTAAAAACTCTAAACTTAGGGTTTAGGGTTTTTGTGTATAGGGCTTATGATTTTATGGTTTGGGGTTAAGATTTAGTGTTTATGGCCTAGAGTTCAAGGTTTAGGTTTAGACTTTAGAGTTACATCCGATTTGTTTGGATATATTTTTCTTAGAAAATTGAAATATTCTGTTAGTTTTTAACTAACGGCATCCTTTTTTTTTCCATAATTGAAAATCAAAATGAAAGTACGTTACCTTATTTGTCAAAAACAAAGTACGCTGGTCAATGTGTAAATTTTTTTGAATGTATGCTACTCTTCTAAGACTTTAACCAAATGTAAAATCGATAGTACGTGTGTGTTAGGATCATGGTATTGAAATGAATCGATCGTGACATGACCACTAGCACATCTTCAGTGTCATTATAGCTTCGTGTACTCTACGTGGAGCTAGAGGATCTCGGCATGGGGGAGATGCCGTGTGTCCATACCCTGAGTCCCTGACCATCGATCTAACCACACTCCACGGAGATCGAAGATGGGATCACAACTTAGCTCTCTAATCTCACAAAGGCACACCATGCATTCTTCGATTTCCGCCATCCGAGCATAATTATTGACTAATTTGTAGGTCTTCAATGTTAATTGGGTTACCGAGTTTGTCAAAGGATAATTGTGACTCTTCAAGTGGAAAATTCCAAGCTTCACTCAAATTAACATCTAGAGCTAGAATGTCAACAATAAATACTTTATAAATGTCCTTGAGAGAGATTCGGTGATTGCTCTACTGGTTAGAGCTTCACTCCCCCTGCTGTTGATTCCAGAATTTAATCTCGTTGGTGGATCTTTGGGGGTTTAGGGTAGATTTAAGATATCAAAAATAAATAAATAAATGTCCTTGGGAAATAAAAAGAAAGTGTAGAAGAAGAAACATATAATTAAAAGGAGGAAGATGAGATAGGGACATGAAGAAATTGTTAAGCTAATCATGGTCTAGTCTGTATGAACAATAGTATAAGGATAATGAGTGAGCTATAAGTAGTAAGGGTGGAACAAGTCGAGTTCCTCCTATGAGCAATTTCTCAAAACAAGTTTGGGGAAATGGAATAATATATTTAAGACTGACATTGATAGATGAGTTGAACTGCACCAATACTATCTATCTATACTCTATAATTATTAAAATAAAAGCCACAATTGTCATGCGGCAGCTTTATGTTCATTTTTTTTCCGGCTTAATCCTCACCCCTTTCTGCGTTGTCCCGTTTATCAACTCTTTTACTCCATCCGTCCTGAAATTATTGTCATGTTTGACTTTTTTTTGGTTAAACAGAACATTTTTCAAACGTAAAGTACATGTTTTACGAAAAAGTGTCCCATTTACCACTCATTTTAATGATTCTCTCATCAGCTCTAAGTTGTCCCATTTGTTGTTTTATTTTCAATGCATATCTTTTAAGTTTCTTTTTCTACAACAAATTTCAATAGATATCTTTCAATTACCCCTTTTTTTAAATTAAATTTCAACGGATATCTTTCAAAACTATATATTAATTTTATTACATTGCAAAAAATTATACTTGTAATTAAATGGGCTTAATCAATTCAAGAATCAAGATGCTAAGATTTCGACAATGTCGTAGCAGACATGAGGTAAGAGACATGAAGAGACACTTAACAAAGGTGAGATAAAGAAGATACTTAACAAAGGTGAAATTAGCAATGTAATCTCAACCATTGGTGAAGTACCATTTATTGAATTAACAAATGATGGATTAATGGGTTGAAATAGGCCTGTTAATGGATCGAATTTTCGCCCGAATTTGATGAAAAATTTCCGATATGGATTTGTACAATGGTCCAATAACCAGAATTCAATCTGAATCCGATAATCTGTTTACTTAGTAGATCGGATATAAATTTACCTATATTTGATCCGTTAAAAACCCGATCCGATCCGAAAATAGCTTTTTTATTATTATACACATACATAGTATACACTAATACTAATACTGAATATATGTTGGTAGTGGTATAATTTTTATTTTATTTTATTCATAAAATTTCAGATCGGATTGGATATTTTTTCGAATATATTAACTAGTAACGGATTTGGAATGGATTGACATATATATGATCAGTCGGGTTATCGAATCGGATTGGATTGACAAAATAAAAATTTGAATCGGATCAAATATACCTATATTTGATCCATTAACATGCCTAGGTTGAAACAAATGAGTAAGCGTCGATCACCAAAAGCAAGGGTGTATTGCTCATAAATTCTACTCCATCGTTAAGCCATTTTCCATCCATAAACCTTTACAAAACGCCTATGTGATAAAGTTTAGTGTCTGTTGGCAGTGCGTTTTGACCAAAATGAAAAAATAAAACGAAGCTTATTTGCAAAAATTGTGCTTCAATGTTGCAAAAAAAACAACGTTTTCAAAATGCATCTGTGTTTTAAATCGTTAGAATTCCTAACTTTTTTTTTTCTTTCCAAAATGCATGTTTTAAAATGCTGCTAGGAGAAGAAAACTACGTTTTGAAGTGATATCCGAAACGCATTTATAAAAAAAAAAATTGCGTCCGCATTTTTAAAACGTTGCACCAAACGGACTCTAATATTGAATTTTTATTTTCAAATAAAATAATTAACTTAATTAAATATACGCCAATATATATACATCCAATTAATACAACTCAAGGCTGTACATAAATAATGACATGATGGATACCCTACTAACGAATATAATACGTACTCCCTTCTTTTATGGCATTTCATTAATAAGGTCCTTTGCATATAATTCTACCCATACTCTCTTTTCATTAATTATACGTCCATATCAATGTAAACAATACCCCCCAAAACCTTACTATAAACCTAACACTGGAAAAGTTCGGTAAAAGCAAGACGAAGAAATTCTGTGGTGAGTGAGTCTGCATGAAGGCATGCAGATGATAAACTTCAATCTAGCTAGCTAGCACCTCTTCAAGCTTGCCGTGATCTTCATGGTACGTAATCTCTTGTGTGGTGATGTACATTCGTTAATGAAATGAATTGATCGAGACTTGAAATCTAGTTAGTACCTCTTCAAGCTTGCAGTGATTGTTGTACGTGGAGCTAGGAGATCTCGGCACAAGGGACACGTACCCTGTCCGTAACCTACCCATCGATCCAAGCACGCTCTATGAAAAAGATGATCGCATTTTAGTTCTCTAATCTCATGACTCTCTTCAATCTCACAAAGGCACACTGCACACTCCAAGGCTTCTTCGTCAGCAGCCTTCCGAGCTGGGTAACGACTTATTTGTATGTCTTCAACGTTTACGGGGTTGTGACCAAGTGATGATATTGATTCCCATGACCCTTCAAATGTGAAATTCCAAGCTTCACTCATATCTATATTTAATAGAGCTAGGACATGAACAATGAATGGTCTATTGTGATTGTTCTTGAGAAATAGAATGTTGTATATCATGAAGATAAGTAAAAGGAAACAGAGGAAGATGAGAGCTGAAAGAATTGTTAGGTTGATCATGGCGTTTTCTATGGATAATAAGAAATTGTGTGAGCTATAAATACCCAGAAAACTTCCAAGTTGTGGTAATGCAATGGTGTGACAACAATGGGCCAAGTCATACTGGGGGCCCATTTAAAAAACTAATAATAAGCGTGACAGTGATAGCTCAATAATAAATGGGCCATAAACTAATAATAGTAGTGTTTGTATCAAAATTGGTGAAAGAAATATTCAAAGCAAAGCTTTTCATTGAATCAAGAACAAACTTGCTAATGCAGCGGAAGCAATTGACAAAACAACACACAAAAGCAGTTGGGAATTGAAAGAGAGAGAGATTGGGGTCAACAGACTGTCGAAATTTTATTAGAGGCTTAACACCTTTAAACGTTCTAGGTATACAACTATTTATACAACAAAATAGAAAACCCTAAAACCGCCGCTATGCGGTCGCACTATGCGGCCGCATGCGATTTACAAGATTTCCATGCGGATGCACTATGCGCCCGCATGGTTTTCAGAATACATACGCGGACGCCTTATGCGGCCGCATAAATTCCAGTGTGCCACGCGGTCGTCCTATGCGGCCACGTGCCTTCCAATATCCAACCTTACATGATGTCATAAAATTAGAGAATCGCTAATGTAAATGTGAATATGAAAAAAAAAAAAATTTTTGAGTGTTATTTAGGTTTTACACATTTTTTTAAGAAAAACAAAATCATCAATGCAATTGTGGAGGAGAGCTGTAGATATGTGTCAACTAAATTGTTTCACATTAGTTACGAGACTCTTAATTTTTTAACTTTCAATTTAATTGTGAAGGAGGGTTGTGGACACAAGGCTATACTGTGGAAAATAATATAAGGCTTACTCATATCCGTATGGTGCCGATCGATATATACGTAGACATGCCCATTCGGTTCCAAAAATTGGAACCGAACCGATTTTGAAACTGTCCAAACCGTGAACCGTTATGAACCGAAATCGGATTAGGACGGTTCAGTTCCGGTTTACATTTTTCAGGAACCGTGAACCGCGTCAGTTTCAAACCGCCATAAAACCGTTCAAAAACCGTCAAATTCAAATGTTAAACATTTGAAACATTGAATTTTGAAACTATTTGTTTATACATGCTCCACGCCTGCACCTACTCTGACCTCCTTAGACATTAGACTTGATAAAAGACTGGAAGAGACTTGATAAAAGGATGAAGAGTCTAGCATAGTAAATTTTGAATGTCAAAATCAAACTGTTATATCATGATATCTAACACACCCTAAATATTTTTTTTAAGTTTGTATTTTGATAATTAATAACATATTATAACACTTTTTTTTACACTTTAAAATAGATTTTAAAAAATAAAAATAAAAACAAATGTTAAAAAATTAAAAAATAATTCAAAAAATTAAAAACAGGGAAACCAGAACCGGCGAACCGGAACCATAACCGAAACTCTACGGTTCGATTTCGGTTTGTCTTGTCACGGTTTGTGGAACCGTTGGTTTCGAATCAGAACCGATTTGGACATGTCTCTATATACATGTATATTGGGTAATTACAAAGATAATAGTACTCTAACATAACTTGAGCTAAAAGAGTATATACCAAAGATATATGAGTCCCATCCAAATACAAGAATTGATAAGATCGATCATAACCCCCCAAATCAAAACAGGGTCGATTGAATTGTAGAAGAACAAACAGAGAAGATGAAAGACTCTTGGTAAATACATCGACAGTGAGAACATATCGAATCTGAATAATGCTAGAAGCAACTAAATCCTGGAGTTAAAATCGATTTTGATGTGCTTAGTACGAAGATGGAATATCAGATTCATAGCAATGTGGTGGGCTGGGGCAGCGATATGGAATTTGGTGGATACTTGGGGAGTTTTCCTTCTTTTACTTTTTTTTTTTTAATAAATAAAAATTTAGGCTATTAAAATTCTCGTAACTCTTTAACATGAAATAAAGAACCTCAACCATAGCTACTATCTTCATTCCACTTAAAGAGTTCACGTTTGAAAAGTCTAATAATTAACGGATATATAAGTAGAATTGGAGATGTGGAGTGTAAAGTTGAAAGTACTTTAGAGATTGTAGCCATAATATTTTAAAGTGAACTTTTTGAATGAAACATTTCAAAATAATATAGTAAAATCTTTGACTGAAACGGAGGGAGTATTGCATTTTCTTATTTATATTTTGAAACAAGTAGCAATTACTTTTCTAAAACCCTTAATTTGAAACTCCACCAAACTCGTGAAGGTTTTCTTGAAAATGTAGCGAGAATATCCTCTTCTGATAGCTGATTAAAAAAAAAAAAAAGAGGAAGAAGAAAAAAAAAATACTAGATCAATACCTAAAATACTCAAATGAAAGGTGGGGGCAAAACAATAATAACTTGAAGTAAACAATGCAAAAGTAAAATCACATAGTAAAATTTAAGAGCATGTGAATGTGAAAAATATTGGGTGCCACTTAGGATTGACATCTTTTTTGAAAAAAAAAAATATTTTTAATGCAGCTGTGAAGGAGGTTTGTGAATATGACGTGACCACTAATTTTTTTTTTTTTACATTGTGGATAAGAATGTAGATTTTTCACATTTTAGTTAAAGATGTGAAGACATCTTAGTCAGTATTTTTTAAATTAAAAAATAACTAAATTTTATCTCTCTTTATTTTAGTTGTGGAACCCATATTACATGAGATCAAATTCACAATTGTATTGGAGAGGTCTCTTCTAATTGAATGTGAAAAAAAGATAAAAATTATTATATGTGATTGAGGCTATTAATTACCCATAACCACGTAAGATCAAATTTACAGTTGCATTGGTAATGCTCTAAATAATACACAAAAATGTTAGCAATAGTAACTTATTTATACCCCTAGTGGTGACGCAGTGATTTGTACATTAAAGACTTGGAGGATAATTTCTAAATGAATGACGAGTTCTTCTTTCTAGAGGGCAGCCAGGGTCGCCACCCCCCAACGTTGTCTTCTTTTTAGGGGCCGTCGCCTTTAAGTGGTTTATTTTTTAATAATTAAATAATGGGTAAAAAATATTTTTTAAAAGGAGGTGTTGTATTTATCATCTATAATGCATGAATTGAGTATGAAATAAGCTCTTGAACTTACTAAGAAACTTGAGTTAAATTGAGGAGGACGTAAGATGATCCAAATAAACTACTGCCAATCAAATTAAAAAAAAAAATTTAAACGTAAATTAAATTAAGGTTTATGCAAGATGATCTGAACGAATCACTGCCAACCAAATTTGAAAAAAAACAATTCAATTAAGACCTAATTTAAAAAAAAATCAATTAATAACTAAAATTTTATATTCGGAGAAAGGTATCAATTAGTAGTACTCTCTCCATCCCTTAATTATTGTCTTGTTTGATCCAGCACACGTATTAAGAATAAAAAATTGGCTTGATTATTAATATTGATATAATGTATAGTTTTCTTTAATGTTTATATGTATGTAACCCATAATTATAATAAAAAAATAATAAAAATATTATTTAATTTTTTTTAAACAAGATAATTATTTTAAAACGAATAAAAAAAAAACTAGACAATAATTTAGTAAGGAAGAGAGGGAGTATATATTTACTAGGGGTGTAAATTTAAACCGTCAACCAAACAAACCAAATTGGTTTGGTTTTCTAAGTGGTTCGGTTATGGTTTGCAAATTTTATAAACCGATCGGTTTGGTTCGGTTTGTGGTTTTATGAGAAAGAACCAAAATAAATATATATATATATATATAATATTCTTGTATATATATAATTTTATTCTTGTTATAAAGTTAGTTCTTGAAATTTTTGAATTTTTTGAAATTTAAATTAAGAGTAAAGAGTAAAGGTTTTTCTCACTCTCTTTTTTTTCAAATAATTCTCCTCCGTCCTTCCCTCTCATCTAGTTCTCCCTTCACCTCTCTAATATTCTTTCTCACACTTCATAGAACCAAAATATACTCTTAACCATCGTAAGATATCTCTCGACTTTAACGAAATTAGTCTCAAATTTCTTCTTCTTCTTTTTAAATATTTGAATATTGACTGTTTCTTTTCAATAATTAGTTTGAAAAAAATTAATCAAAAAATAAATTTCTTTGAACCATAAAAAGAACCAAACCAAATCAAGTTCGGTTATTTTGTCTCAAACGGTTCGGTTCGGTTTAAAAAAACAATAATAGCGGAGAGTATTTTGGTATAAACCAAACCAAACCAAACCATTTACACTCCTAATATTTACCCAACATTAGGAGAAAGTCAGACGGCACTAACAATTGCCTCATTTCTTAAGAATAAGGAGCCAATAGTAGACGGTTGACAATTTATTATGACAAGACAAAATAGATCTTGTGTGGTTAGATTTCATTGCAAATCCATGTGAATTTGGTATGAACTAGGTTCTTCGAGGACATTTCTTTGAAATTTAAATTACTTTTTAAATAAAGATTTTTAGTACTTCTTTTGTTTTCAAATAATTATGTTGTTTGACAAGGAATATAGATTAAAAAATATTAATTAACTATATTATAAATATTACTGTAATATATAATTTCCTTAAAGTTGATGTGTATTTTTTTTAAAGTTTAAGTGTATGTGAACCATAATTAAAGTAAGAAATAAAAGTAAGAATAAATAATAAAAGTATTTTTCTAATAGTAACTCATTTAGACAAAAAAATAATAATAAAGAGAATATAAACAATTTATTTTAAGTAAAGAACCATTACTCACTCGTCCGAAAATAAGTGTCTGCTATTTTATTTTGAGACATCTTAAAATAAGTTTTTTTTTTCTTTTTTTAGAATTTTTTTTACATATATTGTTTATAATATCCTTATTTATAATAGAGTCAATTAAATTTTTTTTAAAAAATAGTTTTGTTTGACTCGGCACACAAAATTAAAAAATTTAATTGACTCTATTATAAATAGTATTCCTAATTTTTTTTTTTTTTGAATCTTATGTGCAAATAGAACCCACCATTAAAGTAGCAAGAAAAGTAGAGAAAAAAAAATAGTAACCTAATAATAATAAGAGATTACAAAGTGAATTTTTTTTCCAGGAATTGTTGAAAATTAAAAAACGAATACTTTTTAAGAACAGAGGGCACTTTAAAAAAATCTTCTTAAAAGTCAATAAAAATACTTATTTTTTGTTTGAAAAATATGTTAATTTATGATTTGGAAATAAAAACAATTGTGGGCAAGCGAGTAAACACTTGTGAGCAAGAGAGTAAAAATAATATTTCCTCCCTTCCTAAATAATTTTCATGTTTGACTGGACACACAGATTAAGAAAAAAATTAATTGACTTAGCTGTTAAGATATTGATATTGAAATGTCACCTCTCATATTAGTAATCCTAATTGTAACGATTAAGATTGAATGTCAATGGAGATGTTTACATGTTCTAATCAACACCTTTGATATATAACAACTATGTTCTGATACTGATTATGAGGTCAGGATGGGATGATATATATCACTTAGCTGTTACGTAGCTTTAATACCAATTGAAATAAACAGATTCTTGCTAATGTTATATATTGTTCCTTGGTATAACAGCTAAACTCTAATACCAATTGAAAGAATGATATCAAATGATATTGTGAAACTCCTTGGTATAAAACAGTTAATCTCTTATACCAAATGAAGGCTTCATTCAAGATACCAATTAGGTTTCTATTATGACTCAAAATATATTGACAGATGGTCTCTTGATTGTTTTGATAATAGTTGAGAGATACAAGTTCATATAAACAGTCAATTGTTTTAAGGAACAATTGAAAGAAGGCAGTTTCCTAATTGAAATATGTTCAACCTTTCAAGAACAGTTAAGGTCTTCTTGAGGTAGATGAACTTGTTGAAATGTTTCTAATAACAACACACTTCAATGTGATCACTGAGATTGATCAACCCTTAATGTAAGAATGATTGTTGGCGATAAAAATGGTAAAACAACTAAGGTTGGTCAAAACAGTTAAGGTGATAAAATAGAGTTGTGCACAACGGAATTAAGGTTAATCAATGATCTCTAGACAAGTTATGATCTTTTTAATCGTGTGTGATGTGTTGTGATGATTGATTGCAGCAAGTACACAGTTTGATGATTGTTTGAACAATGAATCATGAAAATAGTTAAGTACAAGTACAAAACAGTATTTAATGTAACAGTAAGTGGTAAGTAAAGAGTAAAGGGATAGAGAAATGGACATAATGATTTTAAGGTGGTTCTGATCTCTTATTTTACATCCACCCCTCACAGCCTCTGGCATTTGTGAGGCAGTAATCCACTATAATTCTTCTTAATTACATAAATTATTAAGGTCGAAGAAAAAATCTCAATTCTTTCTTAACTAGTTGGCTCTCCAACTAGGTTTTCTACACAATACACAAGGGGGTTGTGCTTCTTAATAGAATGACTCTAACTAGTCTAATGAAGTTGTTTTTGTAGGCTCAAAATCACTGCATGACTACTGCTTGATGTGTAACTATTTTAACAAAACAGTTAAGTTGCTGCATTGCTTGATCTGGCAGTTTGTTGATAAGTGATCTGGATCTTGGTGGGATTGCAGATGCTTAACAAATTAAGATATCAAAATATCTCAATTTGTTCTCTGACTGAATTATGATGGCTATTATGCTTGCAGAATTTCTTTAGATAATCTCTCTTGTATCTGTATCTTGGTATCTTTATTTGGTCACTTTTTTTTATGTGAGCTATCTCTCTAAGATCATCCACATTCTGTCTGTTAACACACCCACATTTGATCTATGGAAGAACTTTCTTTTATATAGGCAATGATTTAAAAGTTTCCGTTACAATCTAGTCAATTGTTGGACAACGACTAGATGATAATTGTCTAGCAATGAGTGCAGTCTATGTGGCACTCAACTTACGAACAATTTGCAAGAATATTCTTTTAGGGTTTAAAACATTCTTTTAAGATTTGTCCCAGTAGCAAATCATTCTGTGAGTGTCAATCCATGTTATATTCCTAAGATAAAGCTTGCTTTTCCATCTTGCCTGTTTTATTAAGACTGTTATAGCTGTTTGCTCTTCGTAGTTTGCTATTTCTTCATCCTTGGTTGTTTTAGCTACATCTTAGTTGTTTGCTGTTTCTTTGACAATAATTCTTGTGCATTTAAGCCTATCAAAACTTTTTTAGATAATCTCTCTTGTCTCTGTATCCTGCTCTCTTTATTTGATCACTTTTTTTATGTGAGCTATCTCTTTAAGATCATCCACACTCTTTTTGTTCACATACCCACATTTGATCTGTGTAAGAATTTTCTTTTATATAGGCAATGATTGTAAAGTTTCTCTTACAATTTAGTTGTTGGACAATGACTAGATGATCATTGTCTAGCAATGAGTGCAGTCTATGTGACACTCAACTTGCGAACAATTTAGAAGAATATTGTTTAGGGTATGGAACATTCTTTTAGGGTTTGTGTCAGTAGCAAATCATCCAGCGAGTGTCAATCCATAATATGTTCCTAAGACAAGCTTGCTCTTCCATCTTGACTTATCAAGATTGTTAGTTGTTAGCTGTTTGTTCTTCGTAGTTTGCAGTTTCTTCATCCTTGGCTATTTCAACTACATCTTAGTTGTTTGTTGTTTCTTTGACAATAACTATCGCACATTTAAGCCTATTAAAACTGAATTATGAGAAATTATCCTATTGTAGCTTTGCAACATCAAAACATCACTAAATCTAAGGTCCTAACAAATATAATATAGAGTAATTTTCTTTAAAACCCAGTTGTATATCATTAAAGTATAAAAATAAAGTAAACTCTGTGTGTCGGGTTAAACAAAATATTAATTAAGGGATAGAGGGAGTACATTTTTAGGAACGAATAAAAAAGGAAAACAAAATACTCCATCCATTCTTAAATAATGTCTTGCTTTTCTTTTTTGTTTATTCCAAAAAAAATTGTCTTATTTCTAAACTTTCTGTTTTAGGAAAATACTTTTATTATTTTATCTTTACTTTTTCTTCCTACTTTAATGATGGTCCCACATGCACATTAACTTTAAAAGAAATTACATATTAAAACAATATTTATAATTATATCAATTATTTTTTCTTAATTTGTGTACACAATCAAACAAGATAATTATTTAGGAATAAAGATAATATTTATTCATGATCGACCGAGTAAAAATTTCTTATAAAGTCATGAACCTGCCAATATTTATAATTTTTTTTATAAAGTCAATAAAAATAAGTATTTTCCATTGGACAAAATGAAATAAAAAATAGAAACACTTAGGAGCAAGAGAGTAAAAATAATTTGTAAGCCCTTTTCAAAAAAAAAAATAAATAAATAAAATAATTTGTACGCATCTAGTGAGTATTTGGAAAGGACTTGCACTCGAAACTTCTGAAACTACAGTCAATATCGTCATGAACTGATGAACCTGCCTGCACTGCAGCATTAATGTTATGGATTGAGAATATCATTTTCTCATTAAAGTTGCTATTCGTATTAAATTTTGGGTCATAGTCTCATAGAGCCTCAATCAATATTTCTCTTATAAATAAATAAACTACAATAGTATAAAAACCCAACAAGTTTTAATGATCGATGAAAGTTAATTTTATATATTTTAGAAAATAAATTTTTTATTAATTAAAAACTATCTTACTAATATTATAAATTACAAGTTTCATAACTTTCTAAATTAAAAAAACTAAATTGATATAAAATATTATCGGTTAAACTTTAACTAAGCTAATCCAAAATAGTCAAAAGTGGAATCTTAACCTGAAATGAAGTACTCCCTCCATTCTAAAATTATTGTCCTGTTTGACTTGGCACACAGATTAAGAAAAAATAATTAACTTGATTATTAATATGGATATAATATATAGTTTTTTTTAAAGGCCTTATCCATGTAACTCATAATTAAAGTAAAATGAAATAATAAAAATAAAATAATAAAAGTGATGTCACAAGAATAAAACTTTTAGATAAGATAATTTTTTTGGTTAAAAAAAAAAGACAATAATTTTGGAACGAAGGAAGTATATAAATTGCCGTGGAAAACAAAATAAGACACCATGCATGTATGCTGCCGTCACAGGCAGCAGCCTTGAAGCTGATAATTAATGGAGGGCTGTGTTTAAGTTAAAGACATGGATCGATCTTCAGAGATATTTCTAGAATTGTGTGGGTTTTTTTTAATGATTAATGCTATAAATATCTAAAAAGTATTAAATTTTTTTGTAATAAATGATATATATTAGTTGATGTAACAGTTAGTATGGTACAAAAAATAAAATTAAAAATCATAATTAATACATTACATCAACTGCTACATTAACTGATACATTATTTAATATAAAAAATTTAATACTTTTTAGATATCCGTAGCATTATTATTTTATTTTTTTTTAAATTTCTTCAACCTACTCGGACCTATCCTTAATTTCTTCAACTTATTATATACTGTAATAGAAAAGCAACTTGGAGTATTATTTTATGGGAATTATAATTTATACAATCAAGTAACGTGGGCGTAGGGACGTCCGTACATATATATGCTGCTACTCTCATTCCACTTAGACTTGGGTCACTCATTCTATTACGGACATGCTCGCTGTTTCGGATTATTCGTTCCAAAATATTTATACAAAGTTTTAAAAAATTATGGCCTGGATTGGTACATAGAAATAAAATTAATTTTGCGGAATCGATTATTAATAATAAGATTTTATAAAAATAGATGAAAAAATGATTTCTAAATTTTTTTTTTTGTAGGATAAGGAATGTGATTACTAATATAATACAAATTTCTACTATGTTGTTTGGTAAGAAACAAAACAACTTGTAATACAAAAATAAAGTTGAGCCAACTAACAACATTACTCCAATGTAGACAAGTACTTGTTAATGACTTTCCTGATAAAAATTAGATATTAACGTTATTACTGTTCCACACAAAATAACAAATTCTTCATTCTCTTTTAATTTTGCTAAAAAATTTAAATTATCCAACATCAATAAAGTAAAAAAAATTATTAAATTAAAAAAAACTAATGTTATAATGAAACTAGTTTAAATAAAAATAGTTTAAACATTTGAAGCAATTCGAGAAAAGCACGTGTAATTACTTATTTAAAATAATTACTGTTTTATTTTCTTATATAGTTTCAAGGAGATCAATCATCCGCTCTTCTTTTTTATTATCTCCGATTGTGAAAATTAACGCAACAACAATAAATTATAAACTATTATTAATAAACTAAATCAAATGAGAAGCGTTTGAAAAATCTTATGAAGAGCCGAAGAACAACGACGACGACGAGAAGGAGTAAAATGGAACGGCGTAAAATAGTTGAAACCAAATAAATTATAAATATAAAGCAAATACTTGACATAATAGAAGGATATTATTATCCTCTTACATAGATTCCAACTATTAGGAATCCAAATACCACCTCCTCCACCAGGATTGTGATTCCTTAAATTTTAGTAATCAATTCCAAGATTTTAGTAATTTATTCCTATTCCAAATATAATTCTTGCACCACTAAACGTTATTAATTAATTCCATGCAATCGATTCCGCGGAATTGATTTCAATTCTGTGTATCAATCGAGGCCTAAATGTTTTCTTGTGGTTTTTCTTTAATATGTTCAAAAAAAATTAGTGGTGATAAATTAATAGGACTTTTTTTTTTTTTTTTCCCATCTTAGGGTATTCTAGAGAGTTTTTTTTAAGGAAATTTTGAGAAATAGAAAATGAATACTTATTTTAAAACGTTTCAAAATGAAATATAGAACATTTTTTAGAATGAAACGAAATATTATAATCCCTCCGTTCATAAATAATTGTCTTGTTTGATTGGACACACAGATTAAGTAAAATTAATTGACTCTATTATAAATATTTGTATAATATGTAATTTTCTTTAGAGTTCATGTGAGACCATCATTAAAGTAGGAAAAACAAATTAAGGATAAAATGATAAAAATATTTTCTTAAAATGAAAAGTTTAGAAGCAAGACAATGTTTTCAAAATAACAAAAAAGAAAATCGGGACAATTATTTAGGAACGGGGGAGGGAGTATTCATTACTATCTCTTTAACAAAGTATTTTATAAATAAATTACATATTACTCCCTTTTTATTTGTGATGTAAACAGAGAGTTAGGTTTGATTATTTTGACACCACTTAATATTAATTAACTTAAGGATATTAAAAAAATATTCCCTCCGGCCCTAAATTATTGTCTTGCTTTCTTTTTTTGTCTATTTTTAAATAATTATTTTATTTAAAACTTTTTTTTTAGGACATCACTTTTACTATTTTACATTTACTTTTTCTTCCTACTTTAAATATGAGTCACATGTAGGGGTGTTCATTAGTTCATTTTTCGGGTTATTCGGGTTGTTCGATTTTTGTTATTTCAAACTTAAAACCAAAAATCAAACCAAACCAAATAAAAAACCAAGAAACCAAACCAAATTCGAATTCGATTTTTGGTTTGGTTCGGTTTTAACCAAACAAGTGTTAAAACTACAATCTAATTCAAATTTTAAATGTTTATCATTTAAAAAACATCCAAAATAAAGATTAAAACTTTAACAAAATTACATAATATCCCTAAATATGTAAGATCACATATACTTAGTCACTCAAACTTAAAGGAAGTCTTGGATTCCACACATTAGTTTGGCCTTTCTTGTCACTAAATATTCACGAAATTTGTTTGAGTTGTCACTTGTGTTATTTCTGCGACACATTACAAAATTTTTTTTTTTAAATAAACCAGCAAATGCCAAAAAACATATTGAAAAAGAACATTTATATAATTAATAATAATATATTTAATTTTATTATATTTTTTCTAATTCGGTTTTCTGTTTGAAAGGCAAAACTAAAACCAAACCAAAAATCATATTAAAATTGGGTTTTGCCAACCAAACTAAACTAAAAACCAAATTCGAATTCGATTTCGGGTTGTTCGGTTCGGATAATCGATTTTTTGGTTTGATTTTTGGATGAAACCAAATACTGAACACCCCTAGTCACGTGCACATGAGCATTAAAGTAAACTACACACTATACCAATATTAATAATCAAGCCAATTATTTTTTCTTAATACGTGTGCCAGATCAAACAAGACAATAATTTTGTAATGGAGGGAGTATTATATAAAATATTTTTTTATAACCTGTGTAAAGTTAACAAATTTAACATTTATTTAGGAACTGAATGAGTAAATGATTTGGTTTTCGGTCGTTTTACTTTTTTTTTTTTTTTTGTATTTTAGATTTGTTTATTTTTCGGATATAACCAATGAGCTTTAGCTCAATTAGTCATTTTTTTTTTTTTTGGCTTAAATTGCAATTTGGTCACTCTACTTTGACAGAAAATTCATTAAGCTCACTCTACAATTTTTTTTCTCAATTTCATCACTATACTTGACATGTTGAGTCAATAAGCTCACCGCGCTTAACTTCCGTTAGTTTTGTTGGATGGAGAGCTGCAAAAAGACCAAAATACCCTTTACCTTAAATTTCTATTTAGTCACCCTACTTTGACAGAAAATGCATTAAGATTACTTGTATAAAATTTTGTGTATAAAATATTTAAAATAATCAAATCAGTTAAATAAGTTATTTCAAATATAATAAAATAATATAGTTTTAGACTAATTCTTAAAAATATTAAACAAAAATTAGGTTAACTTATCAGAATTCTTAATCAAAATTAATAAAAGATTATGTTGGTGTTTTCTAAAGCAATAAATTCTTTAGCTTGACTTTTTTTTATATAAAACTAATTATATTAAACAAATGCATTAAATTATTATGAGATAGTTATTATTGTTGAATAAAGTAAGTTTAAAATATTATTATAAATTATTTATAAGTAATTATAGATATTTAAGTAAGGGTTAATGTCACCACTAGAAAAAATCTGTTAAGTCAATCATGTGGTACATGCCATTTTTCAAGGGTATTATGGAAAATTTCTAAGGAATTTAACTATAACAAATTTTTATCTTAATCTAATTAAAAGTATTAGTCATTTATCTCAATATAGTTATAATATTAAATATTAATGTTAATTTAATTAGGATTAGTAATAGATTAAATATTAATGTTAATTTAATTAGGATTAGTAATAGTATTCAAACAAAATTAGGATTAATAATTATTACATTAATTGGTCAAATAAAAAAAACTTAAACAATCAAAACCATTCACCCATCACTTTCTTTCCCGTCTCCGACTTCCCCCCTCCCCCCCCCAGCTCCAACATCCCCAATTCCGCCATTGTCGACTTCAAAGGCTTCGACGGTGACGACGACCTTGACAACTCTCTCTCACCCTTTCTCCGATCTCCCCCACCGATCCCATCCACCTCTCATCACTCTATCCACCCCCTCCGATCTCGAATCACCTTTCTCTCCCCGGCATGCTCAAATCACAAGCTATCACTTTCTCATTCTAGTCAGCTCTGGGTGGGTAGATTAGATCTGAATCATCTCTTTAACTAGTATGAAATAGCCTATTATCGAATATCCCAATGGATCTTTGATTGATAGAAGTGAGAATGACGAAGATCGAGTTGAGGATGAATTTTAGGAGGAAAATTCGGCTAGAAGTGAGCTAAAGGGCCATTGCCGAAAATCGTGGTCGATTGCGTCAACCATAGTAGTGGGCTCATCAAACTTTCTTTCGTCGAGGGTACGACACTAGGCTGAAATCGATGCAGCGGCCCTGGTAACCCTAACAGACGTTACCGTGAAATTTCGACAGATTGGCATATGTGTGTTGTGGCAATTGAGCCTAGCGTTATGATTCTGATGATTTCTTCACTGAGTGTTTCAAGAAGGGTTGTGGGTCTTTTATGATTTTGGTCCATTTGGATTTCAAAAAATTGGATTGATTTGGGGTTCTTGAAGGAGTTAGAGGGTATGTGCAGATTGAGCTTGGAATGAAGAGATGTTGATTTAGGTGTTTGATCTTCTTCCCTAGTTGCTCAATTTTTGGGTTTTTGTTTGTTCTTGGTTGCAATGAATTTTAATATTTTAGTAATGACATTTTTGGATTTTTAGTATAATTTTAAACTTTTTATTCAAAAATCAAGATGGAGTGATAAACTTGATAATTATATCTAAGTGCAGTGATTAAATTGATAGTTATTAGTAAGGGTATTTTTGGAATTAAAAAAAAACAGTAAGTTTTTCATTCAAAAATCTGGATGGAGTGATTAACGTGGGATTTATGCCAAGTATTGTGATGAAATTGAGAAAAAAAATTGTAGGGTGAGCATAATGAATTTTCTGTCAAAGTAGGGTGACCAAATTACGATTTAAGCCTTTTTTTTTTAATGGAGAGATTGAGTGTTTAAGTTTCACCAGAATCACTCTAATACTTAACTATTCTTAAAAATTTCATCATATTTTAATTTCTATGTTGGAAAATATGGATGAAATAATTAACATGAATAGGTCATCTTCCTAGTTCTAGCAACACAGCCGATATAGTTGTATCAGACGAAGTTCATCGGCAGTCTTGAAGAAAGAATGATAGGAAGATGTTGTTATACTTGGCTGATAGAAAAGCGTCTGAGCAGCGGAAGAATAAACAGCATAAGTATAACAAACAAGATTGAAGTAACTGTAAGTGAATGTGTACAAGTCTATTATAACAGTTAACTAAAATCTTATATTAGATGCATCAATTACTTTTCACAACCAGATTGCACAAGATATATCAAATATTACAGGAAAGATAAGTAAAGGCTGAATGTATTAAAATATGATTTATATTAAAATTCAGCAGAGGTTTGCTCAAAGACAAACATGCTTAGTACATCAACCTAGACTCCCTAACCTAGCAATCTCCCCGGGGGTAGAAGGAAAGTCAAAAGGGATGCCGGGAAGACTTATAACTAATCTCCAACCTTTAACTCTTACCAAGTACCTTGGGGAAGGTGCTTGTTTGAGTAAAGTGGAGGCGGAGGTGAGAAGAGAATATTAGGCATTGTTCAGATACCTGGTATTTGAACAACTGAGTGCTAAGCACTCGGCCAAAAGTGAGGACAATTCATTGCACAATCGACAACCCTTATAATGTAGTATAAGTCTGCCGATATGAATGCAGTGTGGATTATTAGGCTCTGTTTCTTCATCGGACATCTTCAAGCTTGATCAGTCTTCAATGATTTGCAGGATGCTTGGTCTCTTGTTGAAGATTTGAAGTACAACAACTGAAGAGACTAAGTCTTTCGAAGGAAGAAAGAACTTAAATCAAAAACTGAGTTTTTAATCAAGCAGGACTTCTCAGCCTTTGGAATTCTGTTTCTCTCTCACACAAAGTGTTTGTTCTTACACTTGTGTTTCTCACTCCTTTGATGTGGTTTCAGATTGAAAGAATGAAGAACAATTTCAATACCACATCCTCTCACATGCATAAGCATACACATGTATATTTTTGATGTGAGAATGAGAGTCTTCTTATATAGGCTGGAGAAGATGAAGGATTCGTTGGAGCATTGAATGAGTTTCTGCCCGTTGGAAATCTGAATCATTAATGCACTGGAGTGCGTCGTACAAACTGTTGGGCAAAGACCTTCTGTTAAGCTTTTGTCTTGAAATTGGTCCGTGAGTCAGGCTGACAGAATTTGATTTGTCATGCATGCCTGAGATGTAGCGCACTGTGTTTGGTCTTTTATAGAATGAAGCCTTGGAGACTGGAACCAATACACAAAATAAGAAATGTCTTCTGAGTAATAGCGAAGGCCCAGACATCGATGCGTATCTTGGACTTGTCAGAAACATCTTGTAACAGATCTATTTTGACTTATAGCGTTTTAAACAACGACCGATGTTACTCTTGAATAATCAGCTTCTCTGCAGTTGTTCTGATGAAGAGCTTGGCTGATACTGAGATCTGCCGATATAATACTGCTGGTGTAGAGATTGCTGATGAGACACGGCTGAAAGGAATGTCTGCTGGTGAGACATTTCTGATGACTATGTCTGCTGGCGCATGAAGAGCTAATCCATATGAAAGTTTTGTCATCACTTTGGTAGGACAAAGACTCGGATATGTACAAAGACTTCCTAGTCTAATGACTTATGCATTGTTTCAACAAGCTGCCACATTAACCGGTACGCAGCCTTTTTAGCCACTTGTGAAACATGCGTTGTAATGGGAACAAGCAAATCACTGTGTTGGAATATGTATACATATATATCAGCTATTTTACAGGCATATTCCTAACAACAAAAAAGAAAATCGGGACAATTATTTAGGAATGGAGGAGGGAGTATTCATTACTATCTCTTTAACAAAGTATTTTATAAATAAATTACATATTACCCCCTTTTTATTTGTGATGTAAACAGAGAGTTAGGTTTGATTATTTTGACACCACTTAATATTAATTAACTTAAGGATATTAAAAAAATATTTCCTCCGGCCCTAAATTATTGTCTTGCTTTCTTTTTTTTGTCCATTCTTAAATAATTATTTTATTTGAAACTTTCCTTTTTAGGACATTACTTTTACCATTTTAACTTTACTTTTTCTTCCTACTTTAAATATGAGTCACGTGTAGGGGTGTTCATTAGTTCGGTTTTCGGGTTATTCGGGTTGTTCGATTTTTGTTATTTCAACCTTAAAACCAAAAACCAAACCAAACCAAATAAAAAACCAAGAAACCCAAACCAAATTCGAATTCGGTTTTCGGTTTGGTTCAGTTTGGTTTTCGGTTTTAACCAAACAAATGTTAAAACTATAATCTAATTCAAAGTTTAAATGTTTATCATTTAAAAAACATCCAAAACAAAGATTAAAACTTTAACAAAATTATATAATATCCTTAAATATGTAAGATTACATATACTTAGTCACTCAAACTTAAAGGAAGTCTTGGATTCCACACATTAGTTTGGCCTTTCTTGTCACTAAATATTCACGAAATTTGTTTGAGTTGTCACTTGTGTTATTTCTGCGACACATTACAAAAAAAAAAACATTTAAATAAACCAACGCAAATGCCAAAAAACATATTGAAAAAGAACATTTATATAACTAATAATTATTTATATAACTAATAATAATATATTTAATTTTATTATATTTTTTCTAATTCGGTTTTCGGTTTGAAAGGCAAAACTAAAAACCAAACCAAAAACCATATTAGAATTCGGTTTTGTTAACCAAACCAAACAAAAAACTAAATTCGAATTCGGTTTCGAGTTGTTCAGTTTGGATAATCGATTTTTCGGTTTGATTTTTGGATGAAACCAAATACTGAACACCCTTAGTTACGTGCACATGAGCATTAAAGTAAACTACACACTATACCAATATTAATAATCAAGTTAATTATTTTTTCTTAATACGTGTGCCGGATCAAATAAGACAATAATTTTGTGATGGAGGGACTATTATATAAAATATTTTTTTATAACCTGTGTAAAGTTAACAAATTTCACATTTATTTAGGAACTAAATGAGTAAATGATTTGGTTTTCGGTCGTTTTACTTTTTTTTTTTTTTTTGTATTTTAGATTTGTTTATTTTTCGGATATAACCAATGGACTTTAGCTCAATTGGTATGACTAATTTTTTTTTTTTTTTAACAGAGAGATTGAGTGTTTAAGTTTCACCAGAAACACTCTAATACTTAACTATTCTTAACAAAGAAGCCGGGTGTCCATATAAAAGCACGATCTTGAAGCGACTACGTACCTATTACTGGATCATGCATTTATTAATTTTTCAATTTAAATAAACGTTATATATCAAACCTCATTAAAACCCTAGTAATTGGTTATACAATCGTTTTCAAATGAGACAGGACGTCATCAAATCTCGATCAATCAGTAGAAACATGTATTTCTTGTATCCAAGACTTAATTATCTCTCTCTCACATGCATTTAAGTCAAATGCCCTTCATGGACGCATCGAGAGAGGGAGAGAGTTGTGACAGTATTTAACTTAATGAATAATATATGTATATATACTACTTTCAAGAGTTTAATGAAATGGTAAAATAATGTATTAAAACAAAAAATGAGTAGAATCACCATGGAAGTGGAAGATACCCAGAATATATACACAGCCACAATAAGGTAAATTGACTGCTACAGTAACTAAATAGTCTGCAACTCGATCCATGGCTTCGCTGTAGCTAATTAGGAGTGAGCCATGTCTCGTTGAACTTCTTAAGCAAGAGTTAATTAGCAGTCGTCCACGAGGAGCTGCGTTATTACTTAGCCCCTAGCCACAAGAGAATCAGTACTACTATATATTCCTTTTGATGTGTATATTTTGGACTCGGGTTAAAGTGTATGGGCTTCACTCAAACAAGTGGGCTCGAAATGAATTGAGGTCCGATCCACGCGGATATATATATACTCCCTCCTATACCAAGCTGGGGTAAGTCACTTTTACAGAGAATATACACTTTCTCTCTTACTCTCACGACCAATGTACTGACGACCACGCTGGAGGGTTTTGGTGGGTAACTCTCCCCGCCCCTCTCACGGTGGCTTCTTTTGCAGATCAATCGACACTAGATATCCGAAATTTACGACGCAATGACGATCCATTCGGCACCCCCGGTGCACCGAATTTTCTGTGTAACATCAGTACTGCTACTACTGCTACATATTATCACTTCTGCTACAATAATTAGACCTTACAGAATCTTCAAAGAATCTTTCTCGAAGAATCTTCAAGAAGTCAAAAAATCAGCAACATCATATTATTTTGAAGAATTCCCGCTCGAGTGTTACTCGCGTTTGAGTTGTGCCCAGCACTTTCCTGTGCTTATCCTCCCCGCTCGAGTGTTACTTGCGACTGAGTAGATTATATGCTCCCCGCTCGAGCGTTACTTGTTGATGAGATCAAATATGTGCGACATTTTAAGTGGATTTTGCGCTTTTATTGGTTATAAATGTTGCACTTTTATGGGTATTCTCGTTTGTGATGTTTGCAGGTATGGTGGAAAAGTGAAAGTGAAAAACAGATAAAAAGCATGCTGAAGGAAGAGGATAGTCCAGTACCGAATGAGCATTTGGTAGTTGAGGAAAAGCTGTAGCAGAAAATTTTTAAAAAAAGTCACGTGCTATGCTTTAAAGTGCAAAGTTGTACTATGTTACTTGAGGACATTTCAGACATTGGTCACTTTGGAATATTAGGGAGGTGTTAATATCCCTAAAATTAAACTCTCATATGTAATTATTTCTTTCTCTCTTGTAAATATTGAGGGAGTTGAGTGTTAGAGAAAAAATAGGTAGTGGCTAGGATCATGGGGTAGTGGCTAGGATCATGGTTTAGTGGTAGTAGTGGGGAGAGAATTCCTCCAGATTTTTCCCTATAAATAGAGGGGGAAATCCTCAAAGGAGGGAGAGACGTTTTTGGAAGAAATACACATTTACACACACATTGAAGAAAAGTCGAAGCAACTCTTTCTCTTCTACTAGAGCATCTGCTGGGTTTTACATTTCTCTTTTGGTATTTGTAAGTAATCTTTAATTATGTTTAGTAGCTAGTTTCCCTTTTCAGTTAATGAACAAGTAATTCTCTTCAAAATTACTACGTGAGATCTTAGTTTTATTTTTAATTCTCAATTATTTTCAAGTATTTATTCATTCTCGATTTTCTAGTTGCAAGAAACTTGTGACTTATGATTAATATGATTAGTTAATGTTCAGGGCCCGAACTTTAATTAACCTAATAGTCTATTGCTAGTTAGAACCGCTGATCCGTAATTGTCTTCGGGTTCTAACGAAGTAGCAAGTGACGCACCGTTTAGGCATCACAAGCATACTCGGGTAGTGTTGCGGGAATGAGTAATCTAAATTAAATGATATTGCTTCAATATGCACTGTTTAGAATCGGGTCTCTCTTTTAATGTTGTCAAAACACTAAATCCTACGAGCGTCTCGGGGGTTGTCTTTTGATTAGAGTAATAATTAATGAGCTTCTCTTAATTATCGAAACTGTAAGGAGAGATTGGATGTTAGGCGTTTGTCGACATCTATAACCGGTTTATTTGTAGTTAATTGAGACAATGTTGCATCGATGATCAGTAGTAAATTGTGGGATTGCAATTAGTTCATTAACTG
The DNA here is from genome assembly GCA_016624345.1 of Platycodon grandiflorus. Classification (NCBI taxonomy): domain Eukaryota; kingdom Viridiplantae; phylum Streptophyta; class Magnoliopsida; order Asterales; family Campanulaceae; genus Platycodon; species Platycodon grandiflorus. The sequence goes on from CM028362.1 coordinate 64,727,357, forward strand.
GAATTTTCTCATCTTAAAAATCCAATATAATTTTCTGCTTCATTTACATTAAGTCTTTTAAATTAATTCATTGTTGATATTTAGTTTAGATAAAATACTTAAATTCGTATTTTAATTGCTTCGTAGAATTCTTAAAAGAAGTGAGTACAACGTTCCCTGTGGATACGATCCCTACTACCCTATACTCGTTATAAGGGAAATAGGAAATTAATTTTGACGGTTTGACACCCGCCAAATTTTGGCGCCGTTGCCGGGGAACGGTTTTGTTATTTATTTCTTTTTAAGAATTTTATTTTATCGTTATAACTGAAAATGCTCAACAGTTTGGGACAACAGGATGTTCCGAGCAAGGTTAATGGGGTAAATATTTTTTCTATTGATCGTAGATTAGACACATTAACTTCTATTTTGGAGAAGCTAGTCTCAGGGCAAGTTCAGCAAGTCAAAGCATGTGAGATAACCACAAATATGGGGCACCCAACTGATATGTGTCTGACTCTACATGATGATCTGAATGTGCAAGTAAATGCTATGGGAGGTTTCCAAGGGCAGCAACATATGAAATATGATCCATATTCCAATAATTACAATTCGGGATGGCGTGATCACCCGAATTTGAGTTATGGGAATAAAGCCTTGAATTTTTCACAGCAACCATTTCAACCACCATTTCAACCATCTCCACCACCACAGTCCACCACTAGTTCAGGCACATCGTTGGAGAGTTTAGTCAAGAGTTTGGCTGAATCGGTTCAACAAGATAGACAAGAAACCAAGGCTAGCATTAAATCTCTTGAAAATCAGATTTTCTAGCCGTGTCCGTGAGCAAGATAGAAGCGAATCAAGGCAGACTACCTTCTCAAGTTGAGGAGAACCCGCAAGAAAATGCTTGTGCAGTCACTCCTAGAAATGGAAAAGAGCTAGAGGTTGAGCAGAAAAATAGCCCTGTTGATAGCAGTAACAAAGAGGAAGTTGTGCAAAATGAAGGTTTGTCAAGCAAGGAAAGTCGGGAATTGAGTAAACAAAATGGGAAGATTGTTATTCATCTACCTTTTCCGCAGGTTTGCACACCAAAAGAAGGAAGAGGATGAGAAGGCAATCTGGGATACTTTCAGAAGGTCGAGAGTAATCCTCTCTTGGATGCCATTAAGCAAGTGCCTCGTTATGCTATGTTTCTCCAGAACCGTGCACAAAGAAATTGAAGCTGCGATATGAAGAAAAAGTGTTGGTGAATGAGAATGTTTCGCAATGATTGAAAGGAAATTACCTCAAAAGTGCAAGGACTCGGTGCTTGTAAAAGTTTGACAGATAAAGATGTACATTTCCAAAACAATGAGGAGGTGCAAGAAAATATTATGGCACTCTATTCCACACCCGAGGTAACATTCAGTTTGATTTTCCTTCTTTTCCATTACCATTTTCAAGTGCTAAAATTCTTCCCCATTGCCAATTATCATTGGTAATAATTTGACCGAGTTGTAAAAAGTGGGCATTGAGTCTAGCTACGACGTTAAATAGCGCACTTGTTGGGAGGCAACCCAATATTCCTAGTTTTTAATGCTTTGATTTTTTATTTTTTAGGTAATTTTTATTTAATTGTTGTTTTCATGTTTTGAGTTTTATTCAGTGTGTGATTTGAAGAAGAAAAGATGAAAAAAATTGTTTCGATGAGTTACGGTAGCGGTGGCTTGTGGAGCTTAGCACGTGCCCATGTGGTATTGTCAAGATAGGGAGCCAAAAGAAAAAAAACAAAAAACAAAGAGAAGGTGAACAAGAGCGAGCAAGAGGGCGAGATATATATGGTTTAAAAGCTCTAATTTCACTTTTTATGTTTTACCCAAATTACTCTTTCTCTCACTTTCATCGCAGGAAATTGAGAGCAAAATCCCCATTCCAAAGCCCCACCACCGCTATCATCTTCAATGAAAGCTTCGATTTGTTCCAGATCTCCATGGCTCGAAAGAGATTTCTCTCCCTTGGCATCAAGTTGGTTAATGTCAACCACCACCGACTCATCCGCATGATAGAGAAGTTTCTTCTTTATCCTTCTCCTCCTTTTGCTAATCGACTTTTATGATACATTGGGGACAATGTATCTTTTAAGTGTGGGGGAGCATTTTGGGGTCTGTTGTGGTGTGATTTTGCTGAGGATATCAACTAACATTGCTTTAATGTTTGTGCTAAATGTACATTATCATTTTGAAGTGAGGAATTCTTGATACATGATGGCCATTTTGTAGTTTTTCTGCATTAGATTGAAAAAAAATATGTTTTTGAATGATTCCTTTAACGGATATATGTGCAAATATTGACTTTTTGACCATTCAAGTGAGCTTTTGAGCCAAAAATGGAGCAATTCATATACTTTGCTCTCGGTTATTCTTTGAGTGATTCACACACACGGATGAGTATTCTAGAACTTGCATTTTGTATACATGTCGAGATCACGTTAATGAGTTCGTTGCATCAATAGGATTAAGGCACTTAAGTATCACCCACTTTTGGCTTTCTTTTCTATCCTACCCATAAATGTTTACCTCTAGTTAACTCCTTCGAGCCTTGTCCATTTCTTTGTTTTAACCTTGAAATTAACCTTTGCCCTTGTTTTTATAACCTTCTTTTTGCTTAGCCCAATGTCAAGGAATTGCATATTAACCCGTGGAATATATAGTCTCATTCTTATCTATAGTTTGAAGCGCAAATAATGGCTAATGGATTGTGCAATTCATGTTCTCAGGTAAGCTAAAGTTCCATTGGAGTTGTAAAAACAAAACAACTCAAAAAGGAAAAATATGCTCAATGGGGCTGCTTCAAAAAAGAAAAGAAAAAGAAAAAAAAAGAGAAAAATGTAGCGACTTTCCAAAAGAAGAGAAAATGTGATACTAGTAAAAATGCACGTTCGGTTTCATTGTGATTAAAGCCATGGCTATACTTCATTTGTGATTATTGCGGTGAATGAGATGGAGATGACTTATGTGGTTATTTTTGCATTTTCTTTGACATCTTTTAACCCACCTTAAATTCCTTATATCTTACCTTTTACCCCTAGCCCCATTACAACCCATGAAAGACCTTTTGATTGGTGCAATTGAACTCATATTTAGTGATGGAGATTTGATCAATTTGCAAGCATATGGTAATGTCATTCCGTTTTGTGATTTGAGTGTTGCATGATACATATCCCTCTTTAAACACTTTTGTGTGATTTGAGTGATCCCGAGAGGATAGTTAAGATTTGCATTTGTTGATGTTGAAGGATAATTTTGGAGACATGCGAGACAATCTAAATTGAAACATTAGGGAATGCCCATCACTTTGATAGAATTTTGATTTTCAATTTGATAATGCAAATTTTATGAAAAGTATTGGAGCAATGTCAGTTTTTCGGGTTGTTTGGAATAACAATGTTCATGTCTAGGCAGATTCAATATGCTTGAGGGCAAGCATCGTTCAAGTGTGGGGGAAATTTGATGAGATCAAATATGTGCGACATTTTAAGTGGATTTTGCGCTTTTATTGGTTATAAATGTTGCACTTTTATGGGTATTCTCGTTTGTGATGTTTGCAGGTATGGTGGAAAAGTGAAAGTGAAAAACAGATAAAAAGCATGCTGAAGGAAGAGGATAGTCCAGTACCGAATGGGCATTTGGTAGTTGAGGAAAGCCTGAGCGTAAAATTTTAAAAAAGTCACGTGCTATGCTTTAAAGTGCAAAGTTGTACTATGTTACTTGAGGACATTTCAGACATTGGTCACTTTGGAATATTAGGGAGTTGTTAATATCCCTAAAATTAAACTCTCATATGTAATTATTTCTTTCTCTCTTGTAAATATTGAGGGAGTTGAGTGTTAGAGAAAAAATAGGTAGTGGCTAGGATCATGGGGTAGTGGCTAGGATCATGGTTTAGTGGTAGTAGTGGGGAGAGAATTCCTCCAGATTTTTCCCTATAAATAGAGGGGGAAATCCTCAAAGGAGGGAGAGACGTTTTTGGAAGAAATACACATTTACACACACATTGAAGAAAAGTCGAAGCAACTCTTTCTCTTCTACTAGAGCATCTGCTGGGTTTTACATTTCTCTTTTGGTATTTGTAAGTAATCTTTAATTATGTTTAGTAGCTAGTTTCCCTTTTCAGTTAATGAACAAGTAATTCTCTTCAAAATTACTACTGTGAGATCTTAGTTTTATTTTTAATTCTCAATTATTTTCAAGTATTTATTCATTCTCTGATTTTCTAGTTGCAAGAAACTTGTGACTTATGATTAATATGATTAGTTAATGTTCAGGGCCCGAACTTTAATTAACCTAATAGTCTATTGCTAGTTAGAACCGCTGATCCGTAATTGTCTTCGGGTTCTAACGAAGTAGCAAGTGACGCACCGTTTAGGCATCACAAGCATACTCGGGTAGTGTTGCGGGAATGAGTAATCTAAATTAAATGATATTGCTTCAATATGCACTGTTTAGAATCGGGTCTCTCTCTCTTAATGCTGTCAAAACACTAAATCCTACGAGCGTCTCGGGGGTTGTCTTTTGATTAGAGTAATAATTAATGAGCTTCTCTTAATTATCGAAACTGTAAGGAGAGATTGGATGTTAGGCGTTTGTCGACATCTATAACCGGTTTATTTGTAGTTAATTGAGACAATGTTGCATCGATGATCAGTAGTAAGTTGTGGGATTGCAATTAGTTCATTAACTGGAATTTTCTCATCTTAAAAATCCAATATAATTTTCTGCTTCATTTACATTAAGTCTTTTAAATTAATTCATTGTTGATATTTAGTTTAGATAAAATACTTAAATTCGTATTTTAATTGCTTCGTAGAATTCTTAAAAGAAGTGAGTACAACGTTCCCTGTGGATACGATCCCTACTACCCTATACTCGTTATAAGGGAAATAGGAAATTAATTTTGACGGTTTGACACCCGCCACTTGTGGCTGAGTAGATTATATCCTCCCCGCTAGAGAGTTACTCGCGGCTGAGTAAATTTTGTCTTCCCACTCGAGTGTTACTCGCGGTTGAGTTGTACCTAGCACGTTCATGTGCTTTTCCTCCCCGCTGGAGTGTTACTCGCGGACGAGTAGATTTTATCATTTTATCCTCCCCGCTCGAGTGTTACTCGCGGCTGAGTCGATTATATCCTCCCTGCTCGAGAGTTACTCTCGGCTGAGTAGATCTTGTTCTCACCGCTCGAGTGTTACTCGCGGCCGAGTAGATTTTATCAATTTATCCTCCCCACTCGAGTGTTACTCGCGGCTGAGTTGATTATATCCTCCCCGCTCGAGAGTTACTCGCGGCTGAGTAGATCTTGTCTTCCCCGCTCGAGTGTTACTCGCGGCTGAGTCGATTATATCCTCCCCGCTCGAAAGTTACTCGCGGCTAAGTAGATCTTATCCTCCCAGCTCGAGTGTTACTTGCAGGTCGAGGTCAAAGTTCAAACGAACCTCGTGGGTCGAGGTCCCTCGCAGGACGAGTTCAAAAATGAACGTCGCAGGTCGAGGTCAAAGCTCAAATGAACCCTGCAAGTTGAGGTCAAAGTTCAAACGAGCCTTGTAGGCCAAGTTCAAAATTTAAGACTCGGCAGGCCTAAAAGCACTAATATGGACCCCGCTCATCAAAAGTGTGACATCAAAACTTCGGCAGCTCCGAGGTGAACACGAGCAAATAGTATTCCTTACCCTCGAGATGAATCTTGTGGAATAAGGAGTGGGGGGCTTCTGATGTACATATTTTGGACCCAAGTTAAAGTGTATGGGCTTCACTTAAATAATTCGGCTCGAAATGAATAGAGGTCCGGTCCACACAAATATATATATATATACTCCTTCCTATACCAAGCCGGGGTAAGCCACTTTTACAAAGAATGTACACTTTCTCTCTTACTCACATGACCAACGTACTGACGACCATGCCGGAGGACCCCCCTCACCCCTCTCACGGTGGCTTCTTTTGCAAATCAATCGACGTCAGATATCCAAAATTTACAACGCAACGAAGATCCATTCGGCACCCCCCGATGCACCAGATTTTCTGTGTAACATCAGTTGGTCCCGTTGTCGGGAACGAAGCTTTGTCTATCCTCCTCTAGCAGCAGACTCCATGAACAGTGGGATGAAATTCAAAATTTGCTATTGAAGCCCAGGTGGGACTGTTATATGAATTTAATAGGAGGAGAACAAGCATGGAGTGTTCCCAGTGCATCAAAAAAAGTCAGACTTTTAAAATCTCTTTTGCTGGTGGGATTAGAAATGAATCCCTTTGTCCATTATTTAATGGCTTAAATATCAATTTGGTCACTCTACTTTCACTCAAAATTCATTAAGCTCATTGTACTTCATTTTTTCACACTTTGATCACTTTACTTGGTCAGGAGAATCAATAAGCTCACTTAATTAATTAGCTTATTGATTGAAAAAGTCCAAGTAGATTGATTAAAGTGTGAAAAAAAGAAGTAAAGTGAGCTTATTGAATTTTTGGGAAAAGTAGAGTGACGAAATTGGTATTTAAGCTTTATTTAATTCTAAGCCATTCTTTATCAGCTATGATGGGGCCTTTAAATAAAGTAATCACAAATCTTATGAGGCCAGTATGGTGTACAGAATCCTTTTATGGGCAATTCTTTCACCCTTTCATTTTTTCCCTCCTTGCAAAATCAAGATTTTCTAGAAAATTGACTGTGATTGATGGAGGTAAAAGGAGTTATCCCTAAAATGGGTTTGACTAAAATCGAGCCCCATCAGCCATTAGTTGGCAACCGACGACGGCGGTGGAGAAAGTAACGAAACATGTTGCTAAAGAAGTAGCGAGACTACCGTCTGAACCGTTACATATGCTTGGAAATTGAATCACCTCTACCACCAAATAGAAGGATGCTCCAACAGAGCCGGTTGGCGAGATCGTTCTCCCCAGTTTCCATGTCTAGCGTAGCTTGGGTCCTTTTGAGTTAATCTAAGATAGGAAGAACGAAACGGAGAATACACGTCACCGGTGGTTTCGTCTCACCCACACGATGCCGGCAATGAAGAAATTGCCGCTGTCTTCTGTCAAACGCGCCCACACGCACTGCCAAGAGCCAAAATTCTTGGGTTCGTTACATGCGCCGAGAAGTAGATCTGGCTAATAGCAGTTGTGTTCTTAATTTCATTGCCGATGGTTATGGAGAACAGACTGGAAAGGCCTCTTGTCACTAGGTAGTTCTTTAAGTTCCCATGTATGATTTTGTTCAAGTACAACTAGCTCTCCAGCCATGGAATCACACCAATTTAGATCTTTTAAGGCTTAAGAATATGTAGAAGGTTCAGTAAAAGAGGAAGTATTAGAAATGAAAGAGTAATATGAAGAAGAAATGACAGAATAAGAAATCGGAGAAGAACTAATACCTGTAGAACACTAGGAAGATGTGAACTCTAGAGGTAGGCCTATATAATCTTTGTACTTATCTGAGACATGCCTCTGCCTAATCTAATAGGTCTTGTAGGAAGACATTATGAAGAAGGCATCTAAGAGGATATGGGTTCAGGTGTAGATAATAGAGGAGATGTAGGATCATAAGAGTGGAAAGAAGGCAATGAATGAGAAGATACAGGTTCAGTTGGGAAGGAATCATGATCCTGAAGAGAAAATTCAAAGTTTGTAGGATCATTTGGAAAAGAACCAGAATGATCCATGAACATAGGAATAAAGGAATAAGATGTGGATAAAGATGGATGTTTATAAGGAAAGATAGGCTCATGGAACACAACATCTCTAGAGAAGAAAAATTTTCCTGTGATGATATCATACACTTGCCATATGGATAGCCAAGAAAGATACACTTTGTGCTTCTTGGGGAGAATTTATCTCTGGATGCGAGAAGGGTAGAGGCATAACACAAATAACCAAGGACTCTTAAATGATTTTATGAAGGAGGTTTATTCAACAAAATCTAAAAAGGGTTTTGCTAAGATATGTTGCTGTCAAAACACATTCACCCCAAAATTTGATAGGCAAATGTGTTTGAAATATGAGTGCTCTAGCCACATTGAGAATGTTCCTGTGCTTTCTCTCATCCCTACCATTTTGTTGTGAGGTCTCAACACATGTGCTTTGTGGTTCAATACCAAGAGAAATCAAAAGGGAAGAGATTACTTAATTGAAGAATTCAGTGTCATTATTAGTTCTTATGGCTTTGAAAGTGACATTGAGTTGGGTTTCAACCATTTGAAGAAAGGTTTGGAGGTAGGAATAGCTTTGGAATTTAGCATATACGTCCAAGTAGCCCTTGAATAATCATCAACGATGTTAAGAAATGAGTTAAAGCCATTGTAAGTATAATGTTTGTATGGGCCCCATACATCACAATGAATCAAACCAAAAGGAGTTGTAGCATGACTAATACTCAAAGGAAAAGGTACTCTGTATTGTTTAACTAAATGACAAGCCTCACAAGATTGTGTAAGAGTAAAGTTTTTATTACAAAATATTGCACTATGATATAGGTTTGAAACTAAGACTTGGCCAAGCCTACAGTGCCAGAGTTGAACTGAATTTGTGGCTGAAAGGTTTGATGAGTAAATGGTGAATGCAGCAGATGCACCGGAAAAACCAAGCTTGTATTGGCCTCCCTCCATCTTACCAGTCTCCAACAATGTCTTGCAGGCTAAGTCTTAGATCAAACAATGATTTGAAAAGAATTGAAAGCACAAGTTATGGTTTAATATTGTAAGTTTGCTCACAAATTACAAGTTAAATGTGAAGCTGGGAACATATAGAACATTGTGTAGATAAGTGCTTTGTAAGATGAATGATGCCTTTGTGTGTGATTTTTGAAGTGTGGCCATTGGGAAGGTTTATAGATGAATCCAAGACATGAGGATCAATAAGTAAGTCAAAAACAGATGTGATGTGATCAGCGGCTCCAGAATCAATTATCCAAGTATTGGTTGTCAAGGCATTTAGAGCCGTCTTTACTGAACTAGTCACTAGGGTCGACAAAATTTTTTACCTGTAGTTTGAGTAGTAGATGTAAATGAATTAGACTGATTTACCATATCAAGAAGTTGTTTGTAGTGTTCTTCAGGAACAACCACAGTACTGGAAGCAGAAGAAGGAGCTTTTGCAATATTGTCTACAGAGATAGCAGGATTTATGATAGCAAAGTTAGCTTGATGAAAAGATCCAATGCTTTTGTTCTTCAGGTAATTCTTTGGCATCTTGGCTGGATCAGGTTTCACTCCATTGTGTTTGTGCCACTCAGGAAAGCCATGAATAAAGAAACAGTTGTCTTTGTTATGCCCTATTCCATCACAATGAGTTCATGTGACATTGCTCTTTGAATTCCCCTTCCTAACATTCCCTCTTGTGTTATTCTCTTGCAAAGCATTCTTGGCAAACAAGGTTGAAGATGTTTCAATTACACTGTGACTACTAGAACACTCCCTAAGCTTTTCATTGCCTTAACAAAGCCAAAGTGGTATTTATATGTGGTAAAGGGATCTTGGCCAGTATGGTGCTCCTTATACCAGAATATGAATCATTAAGGCCAATTAAGAACTGAGTCACCTTTTCTAAGTGCTCGTATTCTTCCAATTTTTGATCTACACTATAAGAACATGCACACACACATTTAGGTAGGCTGCTGAGTTCTTCAAATTCATTCCACAAGGTCCTAAATTTTGTAAAATAAGTAGTCACAGTCATATTTCCTTGCTGTAAATTCATTATATCTTTCATAATTATGAACACTTGTGGAGCATTTCCCTGTGAAAACCTAAACTCCAGATCATCCCATATCTGTTTAGCGGATTTTAGATACATAAGACTACTTGATATTTTTGAGGATACTGCATTAAGAAACCAAGATGTAACCATATCATAGCTCTCTTCCATTGACTATAGTTGGTGTTGGTGAAAATTTGTGAAGCCAAGGACATTCCAGGATAATCAATGGAATGGAGGAACAAAGGATGAGATGCAGGCAAAGCAAAACCTACCTCTACAGATTCGTATTTATCTACTTCAACATCTCCTGTATTTCCAGCTGATGTAGACTCGTTTGTAGGATTTATAGTAGGTTGAACATTAGTAGCCATAATTCTTGAGATCTTGATTATTAATCAGGAATTGAAACTCAAATTTTGTGTTTGAATTGAACGCAATAGGTTTACGGAAGCTATCATGCTCTGATACCATGAAAGAAATGAATAAATTGCAGAATGTGTTTGAAGCTTTTGGAAGCCTTTAATGGAGAAACTAAATTCTTTGGAGAGAGATAAATTCGTATTGTATATTCACAGAGTTTTTCAACAATGCTGACTCTTGGTTTATATACACGTTACAAAGATAGAAATATAACAAACTCCACAACTTGTAGTAACTGAATCTAACTGCTTAAGATGATGATGTCACGTAACAACTTAATGAGATCAAGAAACTAACTCAATTACAAACTAAGCAACTGCACCCTTTCCATTTTACTTATATACACTCGATACCCATGATCTTTAGTTCTGAGGCTTGACATTTCACACCCTCAACTTCATGACCATCCTCCTTACTCATATCACTATGGCCTTTGTTTAACCTAAATAACCCTCTTGTAATACCAATTTTGTCAGGATTTGTATTCAAAAGCGAGGAAGTTAGGGTGGGGGTACATGTTATGTAACCAGCACTACGTAGATTTAACAGAAAAGTCACCGGTCTCATTAGGAAACAAGTAGGAATATCTTCCATGTTAGGAACATGCCATGGGGTAGCACCATAGCAATAATTCTTCTTACACCATAGATCACTAGATCAAAATAGATTTCTATAGTCGAGCCTCAACAATAGGTCGAGAAGATGCACAAGAAGAGGTGTATATATAAGATCACTAGATCAGAATACCACTTCGTTAGAAAATTGACGAAGCATTAGTAAAGATAAATACAAAAAGCCAAACCAAGCGGAAAAATAGTCAATTTTGTCATTGTACTTTTACCAATCTTTACATTTTGTTAGTGTACTATTTTTGAGATAAAATTGCCATTGGAGTTTGAAAGGGAAATGCAATTTTTCCATTATCACTAACTATTCAATTTCTAACAGAATTATTTTCAATCGCCTCTCCTACAATTTTTCAAAATGTTGGGAGATCCTTAATGATAATTGGTGTTAAAACATAGATGGTATTTTGATTCTTAAATTATTTTGTTTCTTCTGAGGGTAAAAAAAGAAGATATTTTATGAACAAAAAAGAAACAGAGAAAGAAAGAATGAAATATAAACATATAAAAAAACAAGAAGGGAAAGATATGTTGTTTAAAAAGAGAAATAAGAGAAATATTTAAATCAATTACTCAATATATTTTGTCTTAAATATAGTTAATCCATGGAATCTAGTCGGCAACACTCATTTATTGAATATAATTAATTTTATAAAGAGAATTGACTAGAAAATTGTAAACTTATTTTTGTATTAATATTTCTTAAAGTCCTTTTTAATTAGAATTATATAAGATTACAAGAAAAATAAAAGTTTTAATTTAATATTTAATAATCAAAATGAAAATTATGCCATGTTAAAATTCTTTTTATTATGAATAACTATCTTTTTATAGGAATTATTTTTTTCACAATGTTTTATTTTTAATTTTTGATTTAATAATTTATATCAGTATTACTTTAAAGTAAAAGCCGCTCAGAATTTTTTATTTAAAAATTGACATCCGTCAATAACCTTAACTCACTCCACTTAATTTCAAACTCATCTATCATTAACGATATTCCAACTTATTTATAAAATTATCGGGGAGGTGTGATTGAAAATTTGTAATTATTTTCGTTAAGAATTGGATGACAATTAGAGATAATGACAAAATTGCAACCTTCTTTGAATGTACAATGACAATTTTGCTATAAAAAAAAAAAATACAGCGACAAAATTTAAAAGTTGTTCAAAGAATAGTGGCAAAATTGATAATTTTTCCCTAACCAAGCTGATGAAGTTAAATAAGAATGCCTGCTAGCTTGTCCTAAAGACGTTATCGCCTTCCTACGCACAGGTTGTAACGAACAATGAAAATGTCTCCAAGATTTTTCCCAAAGCTCGCAACAATGCCTCCTCCATGTGCACGTTCGCAGGGAAACTAATTAACAGAACCATCCGATCATGTTGCCCAAAAATAAGTAGATATTAGAATAGAGTTCTCGTATATCTTTTATGGATATTGGAGTGGATAAAGTTGGATTCAAACTTAATTGTGAGTTGTGACCCAAATTATAGAATACTTTTAGGTGAAATTTGGGCCGATATTTTTTAATGAACTTTCAATCACTTTAGTTTCTTATAATTATTTCAAATTAAAAAATGATACTTTTATTTCGAAATGTCATCTATACTTTCAAAAAACATAGAATAGACATGTTATGCATTGCAAACCAAATCGATGTATCACAAAATATTGAGATGCACAACATTGATTTTGTAATGTACAAAAGTGTGCATCGCGATGCACAAAATTATACTAAAAAGTACTGTTTTTGTGCATGGTAATGCACAACCTTTTCTTTTCAACGGGAAAAAAAGACACTTTGTTTGTGAAATGTCGTCTATGCAACAGGGAGTTGGTACTGATGATTGCAGGGTGATAGTTGCTATTTAATTGAAAAATTGCTCCAAGGGCTAAAACTACCTGTGATAGTGAGTGCTAATTCGTGTGCACAATACAGGCAAAAATGGCAAGAGCAATGATTTTGCTAGGGGAAAAAGTTTGAGAACAATACTTTTAGATACATTTGTCGTGTATATTTTCTATGTTTTTGAATACATGTTTTAATACTAATTGTAAATATCTAAGAATGTAAATAATTTAGACTTGATTACATCTACATTTTTATGCATCTGTGCTGATAACATTGTGTAATTTCTCTTTTTTTGACATTACGCTTGTGATGCACAAAGGTATGCATCGTGATGCACAAAATTGTACTAAAAAATACTGTTTTTGTGCATCGCGATGCACAACTTTTATTCCTGATGCACAATATTGTATTTAATCAACATTACACTTACGATGCACAAAATTATACCAACAAAGTACTGTTTGTTGCATCACGATACACATAATTGTACCAATAAAAGTACTGTTAATTGCATCGCGATGCACAATGATAGGATAATGAATTTAAAAAATTGAAACATAACAAATCAACCTTGTATAGCCAAACCATAATCAATTTCTAAAACATCAACAATAATAATGCAAACTAATAAAATTTTGGCCAATGACACCATGTTTTTCAAATCTTCTTCATTAATTATATAACAATTGTTGTGTGATCCTACAATGTATTTTAAAGTACAATTATCCGATTGAAAATTACAATATTTATCTCTAATACATTCGATCAACTCAAAAAAACCAAATTTTTTTGAAATTTTCGAAGCAATGATATCTCCTCTCAATTTCAACAACATGAGCAATTTTCATTGAATCCATAGATTTCGATTTCACAGTAAAAACGATTATAGCAACTTAAAGAAATTTAAAAAAATGAAATCGAATGAGCAGAAGATCGAATGTGATATGAATGAAAATTTTTGTAAGAATCCACAATGGAAAGAAAGAAAAGATTTACAGGAGTAAAACAATGAATACGTAGTTTAAAATGTGTTTTAGGTTGTTACGGAGGCAGTTTTATAACAATTGACCAATTTATCATTTAAAATAAACTTAAACGGTTGAAAACAAAAATAAGGGCTTGAAATGGTTGAAAATCTTTGAATGGGGACCGGCCAACAATTATTCCAATACTTTTCCATAAGAAAACTCTATAAGCAGGTGACAGGAATGCTTTGCGAAGAATTGCTCAAACCACCAACCCTATGAAAACTCTTCGAGCCCTACTCTCTTCTTTTTCCAAGGACAGCTTCAGCAATACAAACACATCAACAAACCTTAGTTTCACCAATCAGTACAAAACCAATTATGATTTGAATTAGCGAGCTATGTATAGTGAAACTTAGGAGGATCTTAAATTTGATATTTATTCTTTTGCTTTCCAAGTAATGAATGAAAATTCCTAGTGATGTTTGATGTCAACTAATAAAGCCCAAGACAACCAACCCACCTCTCAATAGCCCTCTCAAAGCCCAAAGATCATCACAATAAAAACCCATGTAATTAATATGCTTTTGATAATGTTGGACAATGTCATTATAGAATACAAATGAGTACTACTTCCGTTCCAAAATAAATATTGTTTTAGCAATATATTTTTTTCTGTCGTTATAAAATTTTAAGAAATATTTACCCATATTCTGCCCTTATTTATTACTCTTATTAAAGAGGGTCGTTAAGAGGAGAAAAAAAAAAAAAAACCTACTCATGCATATCTACGATAAATGAGCTTAAATAAAGGTATATTACTTTTTACGTAAACTTTCTTAATTTGTGTGTAAATTGTTAAAACAACATTTATTTTGAGACGGGGGTAGTAACATGTAAAACATACTCCCTCCATCCCTAAATTATCGTCTGAGTTGACCCGACACACGGATAAAGAAAAAATAATTGACTTAATTATTAATATTTGTATTTTTATGATTTTCCTCTTTTACCCTTATTAAAAATATGTAAGATGCAAATTTTCCTCTAAAATTTTGAATAATTCAATTTGTTATGTGTACTTAGAATATTCAAATTCTCTCCAATCAAGGGTGGGTTCCATAAGATAAAGAGTAATGATTATAAGGGTAAAATAGTAAAAAAAAATTCAAAAAGGGAAAGTTACAAACAAGATTATTTTTTTGAGATGGACGAAAAAGAAAAGTAGGACAATAATTTAGGTACGGAGGGAGTATTATAAGAGGTCATGTTATCATCATCTAAAGCCAACTGCAACAAGGCACATTCATTTACAAAGGATAACATCAAGCGTGGTAACAAATAATAATTCTAATGAATAATAACATAACTTTTCTATTGATATGAGTACATATTTATAGGGTTAAAATTTTGGGTTACAAGTTAACCTAGAAGAGTTAAATACAATAACAATTAGAAGACTTAACTTATAGGGGGAATATACTAAAGATAATTACAATTAAATACACATATATTGAGTAGATATTATTCTCTTGTAAGCACTACTTTTAATAATCAAATGACAAAAGGTACATTCGGGCCACCGAACTTATCGCAAAATTACAGTTCTGCCACTGAAACTTTAAAACTACGCTTTGGGCCACCGTGATTAAGTTTTGATGCAACCGAGCCCATTTTTTGGATGAGCATTAGTTCAACTGTTAAATTAACTTAAAATGCCAATTTTACCCCTATCTTCATCTTCACTTCATCTTCTTCAGAAAATCAAAGAATTGTAATTAACCGTATCATATCCAACCTAAAAATCTTGAGATCTTATAGAAAGTGAAATTGATGATTTTTTTTCAAAATTAACAAGATCTATGAAGATTTGGTAAACAAAAGAAATTGGTTAAACAAAAGAAAGATAGAGTAAACAAAAGAAATTGGGTAAGTAAAATTTCATGGAAAAGCATTAAAACCTGTTGCCAAGCAAATACGACCCCACCCTCTCACCTTCACAACTCGAACCAGCAAGACTTTTGAGCCAAGGTTGGACAATTCACCCTCACCTAAATAGCTCAAACCCAAACCTTTAACCAATCAATTCAAATTTGAAAGCAGAGCCCTAATTTCATCACAATTACCCCAATTTAAGGTTAGAGAAAGCAATTTCAGTCCCAGGTGAACAAACATTTATAGTTCCAATGCGATTAATTTCTTGGGAAAATTACACTAGTGATTTCTGTTGCATGGCTAGATCCAAACGACAACGACCATTTATTCCCAGAGAATTCCTTGATTTTGCCATGGGATGTACATGATCTAGAGTTTAATTGACCCGACTCAATACGATCATACAATTTCTGGATCAGTTCAAGCTCTGCTGCCAATTTCTTCCTCAGCTCGTTCAGCTCGCTTCTCGAGTACGCTTCAACATGGTAATTATAACATACCCACCGTGATTGAAGCCTTTGTTGTTACGTTCGTTGGTTTCGATTGTTCCTTGATTGAACGAATACCCGTTGTCGGAGGCCGCCTGGGTTATGAAGGCAGGGGGTGTTACCGATGTGTCAGCCGTTAGCAGGGTTGAGGAGATGCTTCTTCTTATTGTTAGGTTTGGGTTTAGGGTTAGGGTTAGTAAGGTTAGGGTTCAGGTGCAGGTTGGACTAAGAGATTTTCCCCATGAATGATTGGGCCTAACTTGATTCATCCCGGCTCGCTAATACGGTTGACTCCATTCTCCTCCTCCTAGGGTTAGGGTTCATGGGTTAGGGTTTGTTTTTTCTGGATTAGAGAAGATGAAGAAGAGAAGAAGATAGGGGTAAAATGAGTATTTTATGTAAATTTAATGGCTAAACTAACGTCCATCCAAAAAATGGGCTCGGTTGCATCAGAACTTAAGTACAGTGGTTCAAAGTGTAGTTTTAAAGTTTCAGTGGCCGGAATGCAATTTTGCGAAAAGTTCGGTGACCCGAATGTACCTTTTGCCTAATCAAATCTAGTTTAAGTTTTAATCATGTACTTCTGACTTTAGGTACAGAAACCACAAGTTCTACCTTGTGTATTTAAGCATTATAATAGGATTACATTAATACTTCTTTATAAGTTAATTAAACAAGTAGAAACTGCTATCACTAAGTAAACACAAATAGGCAACCAAGGCAAAAACTTAATATGCATCAACAATGTTTTAGGAACGACCGTGTGTCCTAATACATATGATTACAAAATGCCAAACTAATAATAATAACTATCACTCCAATAAAAATAAACATGGAGCATGGAAAAATAGACAAGTTGAACGATAATTTAGGAACGGATGGAGTATTTAATTATTCTATACATGTTGAGAAAACTAGATAAATATGCATATGTGAACTTATTCTGTTGGATAATAAACCAAGTTCAATCCAATTCAAACTAATAATTATTTAGCAGTTATTATTATTTATTATTTAGTGGTCAAGTTATATTACGTTTTCTAATTACTTTAGGAATATGTTTTATAAGTTGAGGTTAAATATGATTTCCTAGTAGGATTAGAATTTATTAACAGTATTATAAATAGAAGAGTTGATGAGTTTGTTGTAAGAGGAGGATTATTAATTAATTAAGAGAGGAGATTAATTAGATTGGGAGGATAAATATTAATAATATAGACTGTTAGGACCTTAATTTTAGTAAGTTTTGATGTTGCAAAATTATATTAGAATAATTTCCCATAAATCAGTTTTAATAGGCTTAAATGTACAAGAGTTATTGTCAAATAAACATCAAACAGTTAAGAGGAAGCTAAAAAACCAATGATGAAGAAACAACCAACCTAACGCCTAACAAACCTTAGCAAAACAACCAAGATGGAATAGCAAACTTTGTCTCAAGAACGTAACGTGGATTCACACTCACTGGATAATTTGCTACTAAGACAAACTCTAAAAGAATATTCCAAACCATAAAATAATATTCCTGCAAGTTGTCCGCAAGTTGAGTGCCACATAACCGCAATCATTGCCGGACGATGATCATCTAGCCATTGCTCAACGATTAGATTATAACGGAAACTTTTTAAACAACGCCTATATAAAGGAAAAGTTCTCCTACCGGATAGAGTGTGGATGACTTTAGAGAGATAGCTTACATACGAGTGATCATCAAATAAAAGAGAGTAGAATACGAGACAAGAGAGATCCGCAAGAGTTTTGCAAAACAACTATCATTGTTCAACAAGAGAGTGAATTAAGATATTTTGATTGATTATCTCAATTAAAACATTGCCAAAAATATATATTTATATATATATATATATATATATTTAAAAAATCCCACCAAGATCCCGATCACTTATTAACAAAAGTGTCGATCAAGCAACGCAGCCAGCCTAACTGTTTCATCAAACTGTTACAAATCTAGCAGTAGTCAACCAGTGACATAGAGCCTACAATAGAAGCTTTATTTGACTATCAAGAGTCTTTTTAACAAGAAGTATACCCCCCTTTTGTGTACTTTGTGTACTGTATATAGAACCTAGTTGGGGAGCCAACTAGTTAAGAAAGAATTGAGATTTTTCTTTAATTTCTACCTCAATAATCTGTGTAATTGGAAGAATTATAGTGGATTATTGCCTCACGAGAGCCAAATGGCTGTGAGGAGTGGATGTAGGATAGTAAGATCCAAACCATTTTATATCATTATGTCAATTTCTCTAACATTTACTCTTTACTTATCGCTTACTGTTACATTGAATGCTTGTGTGTACTTGTGCTTAACTATTTTGATATTTCGATGTTCACACAATCATCAAACTGTCTATTTGTTGCAATCAATCATCACAATATAAAACATACACAAGATAAGATCATAACTTGTCTTGAGATCACTGATTAAACTTAATTCTGCTGTGCACAACTCTTTTTTATCATCTTAACTGTGTTGGCAAGCCTTAGATGTTTTATCATTTTATCGCTAACAGTCATTCTTTTATTAAGAGCTCATCAATTTCAATGATCACATTGAAATGTGTTATTATTAGATACCTCTTAACAAATATATCTATTTCAAGAAGGTCTTAACTGTTATTAAAAGTTGAATATTATTAATCAAGAAACTACCTTCTTTCAATTGCTAATAACGACTATTAACAGCATATAATAGGTGATCAATCGAACCCACAATCTGTGATTGATCCTTAAATTGATATCAAAGCGTAATAACAACTAAGTGATATATACCAGCATACTGTTATCAAGGCCGGCCCTGGACTATGTCTGAGAGGGCGATTGCCATGGGCCCCCAAATTTGAAGGGCCCAAATTTATATAAATACAATATTTTATATATAATAGATAATGTAATATGAGTTTTGTAAGTAACTTTTTGGCCCAATGGTAAAGATGTTGGACTATTGAATTAGAGATTTTAGATTCAATACCTACTAAAGTCATTCAACTTCTTTTTTATTTTTTATTTTATTTATTTTTTTAAATTTTGGGTTCGTTGAATTTAATTATCAAACCTTATCTATTTATAATTATAATATATAATGTATTATAGTTTTATAATTGACCTTGTGACCCAATGGATAAGGTGTCGTTTTATAGGACTAGAGATTTTAGATTCGACATTAATGGGGTCCATCCTTCATTTTATTTTGGTCCACTAAATTTATTTAGCAAAAATCTCCTAAACATGAAATTTCTAGACATTTTTTCATATTCTTAATGTTAGGAATATACCTATAAATCAGCTGATATATATGCATGCATATTCCAACACAGTGATTTGCTTGTTCCCATTACAACGCATGTTTCACAAGTGGCTAAAAGGGCTGCGTACCGGTTAGTGTGGCAGCTTGTTGAAACAATGCTTTTTTTTTTCTTTTTTTTTCTTTTTTTTTTCTTTTTTTTTTCTCTCAAAGAGGATCAATAGTGGTTCCCCACTTACCCCCTGGTGACTCGAACCCACGACCTATCGGTTGTAGGTGAAGCGTTTTACCAACTACGCTGCACTTACTTGTCGCTTGTTGAAACAATGCATATGTCATTAGACTAGGAAGTCTTTGTACATATCCTAGTCCTTGTCCTACCAAAGTAATGAAAACTTTCATATGGATTAGCTTTTCATGCGCCAACGTACATGTTCATCGCAATGTCTCACCAATAGACATTCCTTCCACCATGTCTCATCGAATCTCTACACCTACGATTAGATCGGCATTCTCAATATCGCCAAGCTCTTCATCGAACAACCGCAGAAAAGTTGACTATCCAAGAGGAACATCGGTCGTTGCTCAAAACGCTACAAGTCAAAATAGATCCGTTACAAGATCTTTCTGACAAACCCAAGATACGCATCGATGACTGTGCCCTCACTATTATCCAGCAGACATTTCCTCTTCTGTGTTTGAGTTCAGACTTCAAGACTACATTCTATAAAAGACCAAACACAGTGCGCTATATCCTAGGCATGCATGACAAATCCAAATTTGTCAGCCTGACTCACGGACCAACTTCAAGACAAAAAGCTTAACGGAAGTTTTTTTCCCAACAAGATTCAACAATGTACTCGATGCATTAATGATTCAGATTTCCAACGGCGTAAACTCATTCAATACTCCAACGAATCCTTCATCTTCCAAAATTTATATAAGAAGACTCTTATTCTCACAAGAGATGGTGTGTGAATATATGTGAGAGGAAGTGGTTGAAATTGTTCTTCATTTCTTCAATCTGCAACCACTTCAAATGTGAGAAAACACAAGTGTAAGAACAAACACTTTGTGTAAGAGAGAAAGAATTCCAAAGGCCGAGAAGTCCTGCTTGATCAAAAACTCAGTTTTTGATTTGAGTTCTTTCTTCCTTCGAAAGACTCGCCT